>LOEQ01001148.1:81538-99199 GCA_001685075.1 Bramus lutescens | reverse complement strand
AGACAGACAGACAGACAGACAGATAGATAGGAAGGAAGATAAATGATGCAGTTTTAGGCAGACTAAGTTCAAGGCCTCCTAAGTTTATGCCTAATCATTATATGAAAATGTTAGGAAGTATTCAATGAGGTTATATGTGGTCCCAAAGTTCTTAACTGAATCACACAAAACTATAGGTCAGAAACTGTTTAACTGAGGCAATTTTATGTGGTCTGACATAAGAAATTACATAAATAAGTCAACCTTTCTGAACACCCTGATCTTATTTGTCCTCAGGTACAAAACCTTTGCCGACTGTTCTAAGAAAATATTTCCTCTGCATTATTTTGCGCTGCAAACAGAGCCATAGCACCCATTTATTTCCCTTAGAAAGGGAAGCTTCTATCCCCGTGACCTATATGAAACTAAACACTGGAGGCAAATTGTTCTTCATGGCTTCGCCTGCTATTTCTCTCATTTACATGTCTCCAAGCATGGTTTAATCCTAAATGACAAAGCTGGGGATTCCATCTAAGTCATGGTCAGTGCCAAGGTTCCTCCCGGGGTTTTTCTCTCGTTCCATTTGGCACAGCAGAAACTAACCGTGTTTGACATCATCTGCCTCACAGCTCCACCTGACACATGGTTCCCTTCCACGTGCTCTCGGGTGGCTTTCAGGGAGATCCGCCCACCTCTTAGATCTCAGTCAGTGTGCAGCCCGCTCCGGCCTGGAACTTGTAACCACCTCCACCTCTGTAAATCAAGTGTCGGGGTGCACCACCATGTCCAGCTTCACACAAAATATTTTTAAATGGTCGTTTCCTAGAATTTTATGTTATCCACCCCTTTTCAAAATTTCCTCAATTGTAAAAGTAAGAAAAAGGAAACAACTTGGCAATTTAGTAACATTCTAACCAGTAAGAAAATACATAGCCACCAAGTTTAACACGTTTACTACTAAAAACACTTTCTTTTCTTAAAAATCGGGTATTTGAAAGGAAATCATATTTACAAAAATTTAAGTAATAGTTAGTTCAGGAAATTTTACGATAAAAAATTGATATAGAAAAGTAAGAAATGTTAATTAAAATATTCCTACAACTTGAGATTGACTTAAGAAAATTTTTATGACAAAAAATTAATGTGTGAGATTTATGGGTATTAATTGCCACTCAAATTGCTATCTACTCTAACTTAACTGTGGGGTTTTTTGTTTGTTTGTTTGATTGGTTGGTTGGTTGGGTCTTTTTTGCACAGCTGAGAATTCTAACAGACTGTGTAAAAATGTCATTTTGCTTCTGGTTGGCTAAAATCCTGGACTATTAAATTCATCATTCCACGAAACTGTAGATGCCTCTGTGCTGGGCAGCACATAACAGCTGGAGAAACATGCTGCCCTTTGGAGACAGAAGCCTCCTTTGGTCTGCAAGAGGCTATCTCTTGACACTGAAATGCCTGACACATCTTTCTCTGGGACTCTTTGCAACCAAGTTTTCAGAAGTCCACACATCTCCCATATCTGTTCATATAAAATTTGACAAAGGAACAGGATGCTATGAAGTGTGTCTTGTCTTTTTGTAGTTTTACGAGCAGAATCTAACCCATAAATAGAAAAGAACAGAAGGAGCCGTAAGGCTGAAAGAGTGTCACAGAGGGACACCACCCAACATGTGACCTCACAGGCTTCCTGCCTTCGCATTAGTGTTAGAAAGGGGCAGACACTTGTCTAGGTCGTGTATGAGCTTCGGCAAATGGAGCGAAACTCTGGAACAAAACCTCCCTTCTTGTCTAAATTTGAAGGTCTTAGCCTGGGAAGCAGCAACGTTTGTCCAGTTGCACGTCTACAACACACCCAGCCTTAGAAAGCCTAGGCAGATTAGAAGCTGATGCCTCCATTCAAAACGCAGACATTTATGTTCCGCTTCATCTTCTTTTAAGTCACAGGCTACTCTAGTGTGCGAATACTAGAGAATTAGCATGTTAAAATGCAGGCTGGTGCCCTCACTTCACAGATACACACATACACCCATGAGCACACCTATATACAAGACTTCCTTTCCTGCTCCAAGGCTTTTCCTTGCCATCCTCCTTTCCACAAATCAGATTCAGTTTAAGAACCAGTGTCTTTCTCACGTGGCTTCCATCAAACAACAACTGCCTTCTCTATGATCACTTTGATTTTTGAGTCAGATGTCTTGCTTCTCAGGTCTCTCAGAGATACCATTATATAATGAAATAAACTTACTGTTTTCTTTAACACTTTGAGAGCATAGGGCTTCTGGGTCCCCTTCTGTTTGCATCTGTACACAATGGATGTAGCACCCCTTGAGGGGGAAAAAGACAAAAAGAAAATGTTATGCTGTGGACATGACTTAAAGAGGAAATCTTGAAAGTGTCTCTTGCAGGTTTGCTTATGATTACCAAGGGTTCATAACTAGATACTGGTCCAAGATGCCAAGAGCCTTTTTTACCTCACAACTAACATCTCTCAGAAAATTCTAGGATTTTTACTGGCTTTGCTTGCTGATGCCAAGAAGCACACCCAGGGTCATTGCATTTGATGGGCTCTTAAGAAAATCAAGTCGTCAGGAAAATAAAATTTTTTCAAGAACAGCCAAACACTGGAGTCCCAGGGTTCCTAAGAGTCCATGGTTGGAACGAAATAAACCAGAAAGCTTCAGGGAGAGGGTTCTGAGCTCAGCGTTCTGGTGAGTGACTGAACAGTCTGGGCTTCTTCAAGTAGGTAAAGGAGCTTGGGAAGTGCCCACCACCCTTTTGTAATCTGCTGAGGAGAACGAGATTAAGAAGGGATTGCTTGGGTAGTTCCATCTGTGTGTGGAACTCAAGGGGAGTTCCTCACAGAGATCATCATGGTCTGAACACCCCCACACCACATGCAACGCAAGAGAGCAAGAAAACAGAGACATGGAGGGCACAGCAGGCCACAGTGGTTCAAGTTTCAACTTTAAGAAAGAACTTTCGGGAATGCCTTAAAGTAAGATCAGTTTGAATTAAGCCTTTGAGACTTTGAAGACCAAGCAGAAGGACTTCCGTAGTTGGTTGCTTTTTACTCTTTACTCTTCTGGGGGACTGACACCCACCTTCCAGATAATCACATGGAGGCTTTTTCTTCATTATGAATGCCCAGCCTTAGCTTGACCTGCTTCTACCCAGCTTTTCGTAAATTATCCCATCTATCTTTTGCCTCTGGGCTTTTATCTTTCTCTGTTCCTACATGCCTTTTTCTTTACTTCTTACTCCATGGCTGGCTGTGTAGCTCGGTGGCTGGCCCATGGAGTCCTCCTCTCCTTCTTTCACTTCTTGATCTTCCCTTCCCAGACTTCTCCTCCTATTTATTCTCTCTGCCCAGCAGCCCCACCTATTTCTCTCTCCTGCTTGGCTATTGACTGTTCCATTCTTTATTAGACCAATCAGGTGTTTTAGACAGGCAAAGCAACACAGCTTCACAGAGTTAAACAAATGCAATGTGAAAGAACGCAACACATCTTCGCATCACTAAAACGAATGTTCCACAGCATAAACAAATGTAACACATCTTAAAATAATATTCCACAACAGACTTCCGACGACATATTCAGCTCATGGTCCTGTAACTCTACGTATGCACAGAGAATTGTAATAATCAAACACGTTCCAGGTGCCTGAGTACAATTAACTTTCAACAGGCAGAAGTCAGGCCTGGAGCATCAAAGCAGTTACATTAAGTCTTACTGCATTTTTAAAGCATGTTAAGAGACCATACATACATGCAAGGAGTTCTAGAGGAGAAATAAGTGAAGATAAAATAAAGTTGGTTATACTATGTGTTAGGTATTATATTATTTAAAGGTAGATCCTAATTAATTAAAGATATATGTTAATGGAACCTAGGTCAATGACTAAAATAATTATTTAAAATAAAACTATAATAATTTAATTAAAAAGTTAAATGCAAAATTCAAAATTAAATGCAAAGTAAGGGGAAAAACCCAAGGGACTCAACAAGTAAAATAGCTATAATGTAGTGGGTTGAAATTCAGGAGGAATAATTACACTAAATTTAAACTAAATATAACAATTAAAACCTCATTCATTCATTGTATTGGATCATAACACCAGGACTAAACTGTATACTATAAACAAAATCCATTTATGGATAAAGGCAAATGTAGGTCAAAAAATAAAATGACCAATAAAAGATACATGCAGAGCTTCAACGAGAGAAAACACCTACATTTACATCAAAGTGAATCTCGGAAAATCAGTAGGGGAATACTACTAAGTTTTGAAAGGTCAGATTCCCTAAGTTACCAAAATATGCACAAATGTGCATGCATATCACAACAGATCTCTAAGATACATGAAGCTCATGCATAGAGCTGGAAGAAGTAAGAATATCCATAAACATACGTGGAGTCTAAGCATGCTCTCAGGAATTGATAGAAAATGTGTAGCAAACTTTTGCCAAGGATACAGAATATATGAGTGACATTTCCAACTAAATTAAGCTAGCTTGTATTTATAGAAAATGACAGAAAGAGCAGAATACAAAAATATACAGAAATAGTTCTATGTGTACATGAAGACTCCAACTATTTGTATAAAGACAGTTCAGGAGAGAAAGAACCATCTTCCCAAAAAGAGATGCTTATAAAAAAATGGAATGGGAGAAAATATTTATAAATCATATCTGATGAGAGGTAAATATCCAAAAATATGTAAGGGACTGAAACAAGTCAATATTAGGAAAGCAAATACACAGATTCACACAGTTGAAAGGCAGTGGACATTTCTTGAAAGCAGATATTCTGATGCTCAGCTCAGTAGGTACTCCACACTACTAATCCATCAGAAATACCAAAGTCAAACGAACATGAGATTCCAGGTTCTGCCTGTTAAAATAGCCTTTACCAAAAAGATGGATCAAATCGAGTATTTCTGGGGATGTAGAAGAAAATCTGTGTACACTGTTAGTGAGGACATTTAACTGGCGGGGATTAACACAGTCACTGTTTAAAAAGAACTACAAAGCATCCTTTAACCCCTTAAACATATTACCTTCCTAGGATTCAACAGTTCAACACTGAGGGAATGAAACAAGCAAGTCAAAGGGCGACCTGCGCTCCCACATCCCCTGCAGCTTCGTTAATAATAAGCAAGACACGGAATCCACCCAAATGTCCACCTTGGCATGAATGTGATAGATATATACAAAGCAAAACACTATCAAACCTTTGAAAACAAGAGAATTCTGTCATTTTCCAGAAACGCAGGTAAACCTGGAAGATGACATCACGTGAAATAAAGCCAGGCCTAGGATGACAAACGTGAGTGATCTCAATTCTATGCCGAGTCTAGAGAAACTAAACTCCAGAAGCAGAGCAGAAACCTGGAACGGTGCACACGCCTTTAATTGCAGCACTGGGGAGTAAAAGCAGGGGAATCTCTATGAGTTTGGGGGCAGCCTCATCTGCATGGCATTCTTAGGCCAGCTAGGGCTATACAGTGAAAACCTGTCTCAATCAATCAGTCATCAATAAACAATAAATAAATAAATGAAAAATCAGAAAAGAGAAACAGACTAGAATTGTAATTATGGGACTCGGGCGAAGCATGGGGCAGCATGAAGATACAGTTTTTTAATTTTCAAATATAAATAGGACATGAACACATACATTACCAAGGACAAAACATTAAGGACAAATAGGAACATGAAAAAACACTCAGGATCATAGTCATCAGGGAAACGCCAGTTATTATGGAAAGGCTCCAAAACCACACACCCATTTGAAGGCTTTTTAATCACATCAGTCAGTTTATGTGAAGACTCTGGCATATCTTACATAGATAGAATGTAGACAATTGCTTGCTTGTTTAGGACTGGAAGGGGGGAAATGGGGACTGCTAATGGTCAGAGTGTCTTTTTAAAAATAATATATTTGTATTAATTCTTTGAGTATTACATACATACATACATACATACATACATACATACATACATACATACATACATACATTTTGGTCACATTCATCCCTCCTCCTCCTCCCTATGACTCCACCTAGATTGAGCACTAACCCAGTGCCCTCTCCCAACTCTCTGTTCATGTTCTCTCTCTCCTCTCTCTCTCTCTCCCTCTCTCTCTCTCCCTCTCCCTCCCTCCCTCTCTCTCTCCTTCTCTCCCTTCCTCTCTCCCTCCCTCCCTTCCTTCCTCCCTCCCCCGCCCCCCATAACCCTCTGAATACAATCTGCCCATATGCTCTGTACCGGGCCATCCACTGGAACACACTGACCTAACAGGGGCCACACCCTTAAGGAAAATCAACTTTCTCTCCTCTAAAAGCCACCAACTGTCCCAGTTCTTCACTAGGGATCACAGGAAGGGCTCTGTTGCAGACAGTCAGTTGTTTCAATGCTTTAAAAAAAGTCCCTTTAAAAGTCACTTTTACCAATGAAGTCCCACTGGGTGTAGTAGCTGGGATGAAAATGGCCCCCATAGACTCACAGGGAGTGGCATTATTTTAAAGGATTAGGGCTTATAGCCTTATTTATTGGGGTAGGTTTGGCCTTATTGGAGGAAGTGTGTCCCTGGGGTGGGCTCTGAAGTTTCAGAAGCTTAAGTCGGGCCCAGTGGCTGGTTCTCTCTCTCTCTCTCCCTCCCTCCCCCACTGCTGTCTGCTGACTCAGAGATCCAGATGTACAACTCTTGGCTCCTTTTCCAGTACCATTTCTGTCTTCATGCCACCATGCTTCCTGCTATGATGATAATAGACTAAACCTCTGAACTGTAAGCCAGCCCCAATGAAATGTTTTCCTTTGTAAGAGTTGATGATGCCATGGTGTATCTTCCCAGCAGCAGAAACCATAACTCAGGGTAGATTAACCACATTTCAGAGCAGACTCCACATCAGGAGTGGCTGGCTAACATGAAACAAACAATGGTATTTTTGTAGACAATGTCTCATTTTTGCTTTTTTGGCATTTTTTTTATTTTATTGGCCTTTTGCTTGTTTATTTTAATTTCATTTGTGTTTCTGTGGGGCTATTTTTGTAATGTTTCTTATTTTTGTTATTTTATTTTGTAATCATTTTCTTCATGTGTGTATGTGTGTTTCTTTTGATTGTGGGTTCTCTTTTCTTTCTTTTGTTGAAAATATTTTTCCATACAATATATTCTAGTCATGGTTTCCCCACTTCCAACTCCCCCAAAATTTCCCCCATCTTCCCTCTCAACAGATTCTACACCTTGTCTGTCTCTCGTTAGGAAATAAAGAATAATAGTAACATAAGATAAAAGACAAACAAACAAACTGGACAAGGACAAAACAAGCAGAAGAAAAAGGGTCACTGGAAAAGCAGAAGAGATGTATGTGAACACAGAGACACACAAGTTCATATGCAAAAGAATCCCCTAAAAAAAAAAAAAAACAAAAAAAAAACTGGAAGCCATAATGCAAAGGACCTATAAGGTAGGGAAAAAAAAAGAAAAGGGAGAAAATGCCCTGTTAAGACTTATAAGACAAAGAATGTACAAAGATGTCCTGAGTTCTTTTGTGCTGGTCATCTGCTGCTGGGCAAGGGGCCTAGATCTGCAGGACCAGCACACATATGAATTCACAGAGACGGAGACAGCATGCAAAGAGCCTGCATGGCTCTGTGGGTCCCAGCGTTGAGAACAAACCCACATCCTTAACCCAGCTATGCCCAATTGATAGACACTCTCCAATGAAAAAATCAGTTCTCTCCAATGGAGTCTCACAGCGATACGAATCACTCTTGTCTGTTTTGTTTGTTTTCTTTTAAGAGAGAGAATAAAAGAACATAAAGTTAGGGGCTAGGGAGGTGGAGAGGGAGAAAACTTAGAAGGAGCTGAGGGACAAGAAAATCATGATCAAAATACACTACATGAAAAAAATCAGTAAAAAAAAGGTTTAAAAATAAAAGGTTTCCTTTAATTTGGGTTGTGAGATAACAGGATGTCACCTCCACTTGGGTCAGCTCTCCTCTTCACTGCAACTTCCCCATCTCTACTTCCACACCCAACCTTGCTTCAGATATTCAGTCCTCAGGATCCTGTGTCACTGCTTCCAGTTTTACGTCCAATCTACTACCCTCCCTTCCTTGGTGGAAAGGCCCCGGTCTAGTTTCCTGGCTTCCACTTGTGCTCCAAGTTAAATACACAAAAGATTTGAAACCAGGATCTTGCATATGAGAAAGAGTATGTGGTATCTCTGGGCTTCAGTTACCTCTCACTCAGGGTAACTAGACTTCCAGTAACATCTATTTAGCTGAAAATTCATAGCAGAATACGTGTTTAACAAAAGAGAGAACACTGTGGACTCAAGGAGTGAGCAGAAATGGGGACAGGAAAGTGAGGAAAATTGGTCGCATCTAAGGCTCTATGAAAAAGCCTTACAGAAACCCCTACTTGGTAAGCTAATTTAAAACCACAGCTTGGAAAGAGTTCCTATGAAAATGCCCCACAGAGGCGCACAATGTTGGTTCCAGAAGCCATGGGTTATTGAGGTGTGGGATGCTTCCCTACAACTTTTGTCAGGATTGTAATAAACCACAGAGTTCTCCAAAACGACACATCCCATTGCCCCTTCCCTTGGCTACTGTGTTGGTCTGAATGAGAATGGATCCCAAGGCTCAGATCTGAGCACCTGAACCTTTGAATACAACTGCCTTTCCAGCTCTCAGAGAGCAGGTGGACAGTTATATCAAAATGCCCAGATTTCATTTGCAGGAAAAAAGAAAAGCTTTATTTTTTAAATTTCAAGTAAGAAAGAAGTGAAAATAACCAAGGGGTGAGACTAAGAAGGGGAAAACAGAAAAAGAGGATGTTTAAAAAAGTGATAGAAAAAGGATGCTTCCCCTATGTAATGTGTGAGGAGCATGGGACGATGACTGATGGATAAATAGTCCCGTATACATTAGCAAAGGACTCCAACTTGAAACATCTTCTGGCAAATATTCTGTCTCTAGCTCTTCACTCACACCCCTAAATTAGCCTAGAAGTTCCCCCCAGTAGCTTTAATAGAGCAATTAGAGTCTGGACATATGCATAATGCATACTGCATTGCATAATTAGATGGATTATATAGAGTACTGTCGTTATACTATATAATTTGCTAAACCTATTACAGGCTGAACTACCTACTCTTTAATGAAAAGTATAGCACTGCCTGTGTTTGTAACTTTTTAAACCTTGGTATGTGCATATGATGATAACCATCATCCAAGATGAAACTCTAACTCAAAGTAATTCTTCTGACACTCATGGTCAAGAAACCCAGAGTGAAAGCAACAGCCAAGCCCAGGCTCTAAAGGGCACTGGGTTTCATCACCATCAAGGTAGTTAAAAGAAATGCTCACTTGAACAGCTTCTGGCCTCAGTGGTCATTTTGTAAGGACTAGCTGTATGTGAACAGACAAGAACAATGAAGCTCCTTTTTGTTGAATCGCAAGTTGGTGTCTTCAACTCTATCATTTCCTTGTTTCCTTTGGATCTGGGGATCACTGTACAATTCCCTATGGAGGAATGAAGGTGCAACACTATCCAATGCTTTCTGTGTCAAAATGTATTGTCAATGTCTTTTTAAATGTATGTGTATGTTTTGTGTTTATATGTTTGTACAACATATTCATATGCATGTGCATGGGAGTGCCTGTGTGCACATGTGTATACTTGTGTGTGTGTGTCTGTGTGTGTGTGTATGCATGTGGAGACCAGAGCTTGATGACAGGTGTTTTCCTCTTTCACTATCTTACTTTATGAGACAGGGTTTCTTGCTGAACTTGGAGCTCACTGATTCAGCCAGACTAGTTCACCAGCAGGGCCCGGGATTCGTCTGGTTTCTGCCCCACCAGTGCTGAAAATACAGACCTAGATGCTAGGCTCAGCTTCTGTTTGTTTGGGTTTTTTGTTGTTGTTGTTTTGTTTTATTTTGAGACAGGGTTTCTCTGTAGCTTTGGAGCCTGTCCTGGAACTCACTTGGTAGACCAGGCTGGCCTCGAACTCTCAGAGAGCCACCTGTCTCTGTCTCCTGAGTGCTGGGATTAAAGGCATGCACCACCACCGCCTGGCCGGGCTCAGCTTTTTACATGGGTTCTGGAAGACTGAACTCAGGTCGCTGAGTTTGCACAGCAAATGCTTTACCAACTTAGCTGTATCCCCAGTCCTGTCATGATTTCTATGTTGAAATAATTTGTATATAAACACATTAAAATGATGTTCCATTTTCATATTTACACATTTAAGTTAGTCATTTGATTTTGGCAAATAATCTACACTATATTTTGGAGAAATTAGTGAAGCATTATTTTGCATAAATCTAGCTTAACTATTTTTAATTGTAATCCTAGACTTAAAAGTTGTTGATTATATATTTGTATCTTGAGATTTTGTTGCAATACTTTAAAAGCTTTTGCCAAAAACTATTTATAAATTAAAACTATTGTTCAGTTAATTCAATATGGTGAGAAAATTGAGCAATCCATGCTATTTAATAGACTTACTTCTCCATGAATTATTGAGAAGCAGTAAATTTTCAATTGGTAACTTTTTCAATTTTTCATAAATTTTGGGTGAGTTTTGAAAATCACTCTTACTTTTTTCTATTTTTCTATAAGTTATCATAAGTGAAAATATAATAGGGTGAATGTTACAGGCTATATATTCGTGATTGGGTGTTTAATCTCATCTTTGAACAAGGTGGTTTTATTGGTATTTTTTCTTAATTTCTTTTGAAATTTACATTAAAATGAATTTCGCCTTCTCTGACTGTGTCACGGCTCCTTAATGCTCTCTACCCACAGCGCTTCAAGGTATTCTTCCAGCACCAATGCCAAAAGCAAAACAAAACAAAACAAAACACTATCCCACAGATCGAGAATGAATGATAAAAATGCTCAAACAATTTACTCTCTGATGAGCATTTTCAATCTACAACTGAAGTAGATGCTGGAATTGAGAGGCTGTAATTTTCGTGGCTAGAATGTAGAGGCTGACGTCTTCTGGAAGTGTTCCAGGTGAATCAGCTATTACAGCCTCACAGTAAATCTCAAAATCTCCACGTCAGAGAACAATGTTGATGCCCAAACCCTAGGACACCCCCAAGCTCAAGGTTTGATAAGCTCGGCATCAGAGTGTTTCTGCAAGTACACTCCCATTCTCAAGTTCATGTACGTCCTGTCTCCTCCCGGGATCCCGTCCCTCATTTCATGGCAGCTTGCGTTCTACTTGATGTCTCATCCTGACTCTTCCAGCCATCTACCTAGTGACTTACTTAGTTGTTGCTTCATCCTAATGTCATCTGACTCGGCCCACTGCCTTGCAGGTATAATTCCTGACCCCATTCTCCTTCAAGACTTCTTCCTTACTCTACCAGCTTCACTCCAGACAGCAGTGGGAGCCAGTGGCTCCATATTCCAAACGTTTGCTTGACGGCTTACTGATCTCTCCAAGAAGTTTCCCATCCACATCTGATTACTAAAGTTCATCTCTGATGAAGGATGCTTAAAAGAAATCCCACACTAGCCCAGAATTGAGAAAAACAGACAGTTAGGACACATGCTCTACATCGGCATAAATAGTATGAGGCCACGCCCCAGTGGGCAGGTAACTACTGGATCCCTTCAAAAGACTCTTTAGAAATGATTCTTATTTGAAAAAAAGAAATGACTGAGGCCCTCATCGTTAAGTAAAGTAAAAGCCCGGAGGCTCTGAAATGGAAGCGCTGAATTCCAGGCACTAGAAAGGAAACAGCCTTGAATCTTCACCGCAAAGGAGCATGTGGCAAGAGAGAACTTGTGGAATAAAGCTGTGACATTCTTACAGGTCTTTCACTTTGTATCGAACCACTCAGTGCCTCATGCTGTTGGCCATTCGTATCCGCTAATAGAACTTCTGAATCACTTGCTTCCTTTTCCCTGTGTGTAGTTGTGTGCATGCAGAAAGAACATCCAAAGCTGAATTCTCGGTCAAATGTTTAATGTCCTAACACAGTATGAGATCTCATATAACTATAACTGTTATTCACCTTTACCGCATCACTTCCTACCATTCAATACCAACCATCTACTATAAGGTGTTTAATTTATAGGCAATACAACCTCCACATTTTTACTTATGCTCATTAACATTAATAAACAATATTCAACAGTTCTGAATACCACTTATCATTTGTCAAAGATGTCAGTCATGCAATATATCAGTCCACAATTTACATTTTTTCAATGAAATGAAATGCAGAGATGTTTTAGTATTAATGTACGTTGCTCCTGAGATACATTTCATTGTTGTTATTGAAAGAAGCAACCACGGTTGACTTATTCATCTACTTCAAACATTTAGTGGATATACTGGTAATATTTTCTTCATAATTCATTTCTAACTTTCTAATGATACATAATGATAATACACCTTTTTTCTGGATGAGACAAAGATTTTGATTTGGAAAGCAATCTCTGAATGTCTGGCAGATCAGGCAGTGCACAAGGCCTCTTCCAATGTCAGGAGAACAAGACTAGTCAGGGCCAGGAGGACAAGGAACTGTGTGCAAGGCCTCTCCCAGGGTCAGGAGGACAAGGAACTGTGTGCAAGGCCTCTCCCAGGGTCAGGAGGACAAGGAACTGTGTGCAAGGCCTCTCCCAGGGTCAGGAGGACAAGGAACTGTGTGCAAGGCCTCTCCCAGGGTCAGGCTGACCAGGAAATGTACAAGGCCTCTCCCAGGGTCAGGAGAACAAGAGAAGTCCGGTAACACACAACCATTCACAGAAATCACTCTCCAAGACTTCAAGCTTGCATTTCCAAATATGAACAAGTAGGAAATACAATTATTCTCAAAGACTATAAAAGCTACTTCATTGTAGTTCACTCCATTTTTAAAATTGAACTTGTTAGAGTGTAAACAAGATTCTTAAGTTTGTGTGGGAATGAGAATACTTTTCATATCTTCAAAAGCATCTGAAGTCACTGCTCACTCTTAAAGTGGAGTAGGTTTAACTCAATTAAAATGCACCAACCCTACCCAAATAAACAAAAATGTAGAACTAACAGAGGCCAGGGAGATGGCTCAGAGGCTAAAGGTACTTGGTGCCAAGCCCGACAGACTGAGTTCAGTCCCCAGGACCAACACGATGGAATACATGAACGAACTCCCAAGTCTGTCTCTAATCTCCACACACGTGCTGTGGCATTGTGAGCTCTGACACACACAAATGTTCAGGTGCATACACACAAACAAATAAATAAAGCAAAAATGCATAACCACTGTATAGGCAATGTAAAGGAACAAAAGGATGGTTCTGGCCCTTAGTGAACTTACGTATGGTATGGAAATAAAAGAATATGTAAGTACATAATTTTTAAAAGAGGCTAGATGCTAACAGATATCAAGCATGCCACTTTGGGTTAGTCTCCACTGCTGTCAACATCATCTGAGTGTAGGTGAGCCCAACGGGAACCCCTCTCTCCCTTCTGCCATTGCAGTCTGCCTTTTTGTTGTTTGTTTTTATTTTCTGTGTTCTAAATCAGTTTGCTGGTGGTCTGCAATTTCCATTCATCATGTCAAAGGACAGAGTTTTGCTTTTCTTTTTTAAAACTGCTTTCTTTCAATTACTTAACTTTTAAGTTTTCTTCACTTTTTATTTATTCTGTGTGTCTTTTACATTAAGTATCTTGATCCCATTCATACCCGTTTCCCTCGACATCTGCCCTCCACCCTGCACCCCAACCCAAATAAAACAAAATTTAAGATTGAAAAAAGGCAATTTTTTTAAAGAACAGGGAAAAATTTTAAATCTTGTTATGAAAGCTGCAATATGACAAAGTAAGTCACAACATAAAGCCCTTTGACCGAAATCTTTACTTGCAAGTGTTCATTGCAGAGAGTCACTGGTCTGGTTTGAGGCCTCTGGTTTCTACTACACCATCGATGCTGGGTCTTCACTAGGAGTCCTCCTGGGTATTCTGTTGATGCCCTGTGTTGTGGGGATCTTGCGCTTTGGATCTGTGGATCAGCTTCCTTCACATATTCCAGCAGGTCACAGATGCGGTAGATGCCCTGTGTTGTGGGGATCTTGCGCTTTGGATCTGTGGATCAGCTTCCTTCACATATTCCAGCAGGTCACAGATGCGGTAGATGGTGGCACAGGCCAAGTCATAAGCCTGGCTCTATGCCTGAACAGCTGTAGGGTTGGTCTACCAGATGGGAAATGGGGACAGCTGTCCCATGCTCACCACTTCGGGGCAGGCTCAGCCACAGCTGCACTAACAGGGATGGCTCTCTCACTCTTACGACCACAGGGTCAGCTCGCCTACCTGCCCCAGGCATGGATGGGGGACAATCTTTCTCTCAGTTGTGCTGCCACAAATAGACAAATTTTCTTTCTTTAATAATAATAATAATAATAATAATAATAATAAAGCTGCTTCCTTCTTTTTGATGTTCCCTTTTCTTCACTTTCTACTCATTTAAACTTGGTAAATACTTTAATAGTTGTTCAATATTCTGTTACTTGTCTTGGCTTTTAAAGCACATCAGTACCCTATTCTGCTAAGGACCAGTCTCAGAGTTACAGCACTTTCCCTAGTGTATTACAGCTTGCTCATATTTAATACTATAAATACAGAATCTTAAAAGATTCTACCACCTTTCCTCTTCTCTCCTTAGGGGTGTTATAATAATATATTTTATACATTATTTATTATAATACCATATAATATACTTCAATTATTTGATCCTGCTTAAAAGAGTCAGCAAGAACAAATAAAACAAGTCCTTTCTAGGATACTACTGTTCTTGAGTCTTAAGTCTTTCATTTATTCCTATAAATCTGAGTTTATATCCAGTATTATTTTATTTTAAACTAAAAACCTCTTTAGCATTCCTCTGATCCATGTATGTAAATGACATTACCTCAGCATTAATTTATTTTATTTTAATTGTCTTTATTCGTGTGTGTGTGTGTGTATGTTTTTTCTGTGTTGTATGCACACGAGTGTAGGTATCTTTAGGAGCANGTGTGTGTGTGTGTGTGTGTGTGTGTGTGTGTGTGTGTGCACGAGTATGTGCTGGAACACATGCAGGAAGACATACATAAGTGTAAAAACTTCTGGGCAGCCTTTGGTGTCATTATCTTTAGGCATCAGCCACCTGATTTTGAGACAGGGGTCTGGGCCTGTGGCTGAGGCAGGTGCATGCCACCATACCTGGCTTTCTCAAGTGAATTGTGGGGATTGAACTCCTGCTTCTGTGGCTAGCATTTCACCAACTGAGCTATACTCACACTTCTAAACTCTTATTTTGGCTAAACAGAGAACTCTGGGTGGACGGGTTTTTCCTTTCTCCTCGCAGAGCATTAAGCGTGCTGTTCCACCGTATTCTGTCCTCTTGGCTCACAACTATGCTCAGCACTTCAGGCATCGGCCCACCACGCATGTCAGCTGACGGCAGTACATCAGCTGTATCGGGCAGGCATCTTTGGTTTCTAACCTGGGGCATCTCGTATCCTAGAATAGGTGTCCAATACTCTTGCACTCAAAGCAGTGACCACTCTAGTTGAGTCTTGATCCCATACTGTGGTCCTCACTCTAGATTTTGACCCTTACTCCTAAAGTGTGATCCTTTTGAAGTCCCAATCGAGTATCTGAGTGACATCTGTCTACCTTCACTTAGCCAGAAATGTCTTTCGATAGTACTTGCCTACTTACCCTCTGTTATTATTCTGTCTCCCTGTGGTTATTGCTGCTTGGTATCATAAAACCTCCCATCCATCATTTCCTGTTTGATAGCCAAAGTGAATGTGGGACTCTTGTGTGAACCTTATTCAAGAACTTCAGACTTACACCATCCCCTGCTCAGTGCCTTATTGGATTGTTTACCCAAGAAAGGTCAATGTAGTACCTGGTACTCCCCCACTGCCAGGATTGGAAACCCTTCCCTATAGTCTTATTTTAGTCACCTTATTGAGATATCTAAATATTTAAATCAGATATTACTTTTGCAAAAGAGAAAATTATGTTTATTCTTTAGGCACTTATTAAGAGCAAATTACAGATGCTAACAAACTTTGTGATTGAAGAAGATTAGCAAATAAAATATCATGAGAGTAGAAATAACAAATTCCCCTAGGCTTCCAAGCAGCCTTTGAAACATCAACAGCATCTGTTATTGTTTCTGGAGGAGAGAGAATTTTGAGGCATGAGTTATAATTACATTATATCAAAACACTGTGCCCCCAATTTTTTCTTGTTGAATAGATGATCAAGAAGACACATTTCAGGACTAAATAATGAACCCATTTTAGATCACAGGCCTTGACATAATTCTCACTACTTCTTCTAAAGGATTCATATGGCTAAGAGCTCTGCCAGATGGCTCATTTAGACAAGGAAAAGATTTCCTCTCTCAGCTGTAACTTGGGTTTTCTGATATTCAGCAACATTTCAGATTTGATATTAAGAACCTATATAGATCTGAAGTCATACAACTATGTGCATATACTCTGTTTGATAGTCTTTCAATGGATTTTATGCTTTTTAACCTGTTACTCAACTAGTTTTTAAGATGCTGTATTCTAAACTAGTTTTGAAATAAAATATAAAATTCCTTCACACAATCAAGAGAAATTGGATGTGCCCATAGCAGAGGATTAAACCAAGTGCATGGACCTTCTATGCACAGGAATCTACAGGATTAATCATATGCCCATGACACTGGTGATGACCAGAAATAAAACTACTAGACCCTCATCACATTCAGACTGTTCATCTACAGGATAGCACATCACACAAGTCATAGCTACAAAAAAGTTCAAATTCTTTGTATGTTCTATGAATATAAGTATTATAATTCTAAGATGATCACTTTATCGCTTCCATTTATCTAACAAATATCATAACATGGTTCCTGGACTTTACAGCTGAAATACATAAGTATTGCTTATTCCCCTATGAAAGTCACAACTGTTTCTGTATCATGTGAGTCCTTAGACTAATTGACAATGACATATTCCTTGAAACAAGAATCTATTTAAAAGAGCTAGCTAAGACAGATGGAGGCCTTAAAACTAACAACTTGCTCCAAATCGCTGTGTACTAGGACTCTGGAATTTCACTTTCTTTTTTTGGTTTATCTAGTCCCTGCCTGGTCCTCCCGCAGATTCACAAGTCTCCTCCTCCCTCAGTTTCTGGTAGAAAAAAAATTTCAAGTACTTTTTCTAATCAAATGTACCAGCAGATTTATTCCATCTGCTGATATTAGAATTTACGAAGTGGGCCTGAGCCCCTTCAATGCTGAATATTTTGTGTCTTTTGGCAGGATTTCCAATTTTGTGGGGAGAGCTTAATTTTAATGACTCTTCGGTAGTTTTCCTACATTTGAGTTATGAATCAAAATCAAGAAAGAAAAGCTTAAATCAGATAGAAATTTCATAGTAATTTTTGTATGTTCTAAATCCTCAAAACTAGCAACAAAAATATAACAACGAAACTCCTCAATTTTAAATAGAGTATTTTCACTTTTTCCCTGCTTTTACATGCAGTTTTCCAGGGAGTTTAATTGTTTTAAATTTTCATATTCTATCCAGTATTCACATCATTTCTCCCCACCATACCCCTCCCGTACCCTCTCACCCCACCCTACTCCCTCTCAGATTCATGGCTTCTGTTTCTTTGT
>LOEQ01001148.1:66467-81500 GCA_001685075.1 Bramus lutescens | reverse complement strand
GTGTGTGTGTGTGTGTGTGTGTGTGTGTGTGTGTGTGTGTGTGAATCAATACATAAACACAAGCTGCTGAGTCCATTTTGTGTTGTTCATGATTTTAGATCTGGGACACTTGGTACTGGATAAGCATTTACAGAGCTCATCTGGGGGAAGACCTTTCTGACTCTTGGCAATCCTTAATTGCTGTTGATGAGATGAGGGAGACTCCAAAGTGGGGGAAACAAGCCTGCAGGGGATAAGAGGAAAATGGGAAAAACTGTGGGAGCTTGAATTGGGGAGAGGAGAAGGAAGGCAACACAGGGGAGAGGGAGAGAGAAGGGGTAAATGTCACTAAGGATAGTTTAAAAAGCCAAAAGAAAACATATTATTTTATATTTGCCTATAATTACATAAAAATATGTATGTACACACACATATACATAGTTTGAATGAAGTTGTGCCATTTTGGGTGATACTGGTCTCCCCCAAAATTACAGATTAACAGAACTCCAATACCAGACATAAGAAACTTTCTTTCGAGTTGTTGGTCAGGAGAATTCAAGAGATTCCCAAAACAATTTGGACTGTTGTTATTGTCCTTGGTTGCCTCCTAGAAGTTGAAGGTAAGTCTCTCTTGCTGAAGACACCCGTGTCACAGGACTCAGCAAAATGGAGCTGGATGTGACCTGACAGCGTCCTCCCGAGGACTAACTACTGAAAGTAGCTGTGCAAGGTCACTACATAAAAGAAGTCATTAATAGTCCTACCCAGCATAGATTCCCTACAAACCACTACTGTTGTAGGAGGTCACTCGTTCATTTCCCAGCCACCCAGACTCCCAAAATAATCACACAGAGACTATATTATTTGAATCACTGCTTGGCCAAATACTTAAGCATATTGCTAGCTAGCTCTTACATCTAGAATTAACCCATTTCCATTATTTTATATTTTACCATGAGGCTTATGGCCTACCTGGTAAGGTTCCACCTGACAGCTCACGTCTTTCCCCTCTGGCAACTACACGGTGCTCCAATATGTCCTAGCTAAATCCACATAAAACCTGAGAGGGCTTGAAAAGAAATTCTAGAAACTAAAAATCAAAGTTTACCTTCATTTTTTTTTCAGGTGGGCTCTGCTTGCTGGCTGCATGCAGCAGTTTCTTTAAGAGTGGTCTTCCTGATTCAGTGGTAGCAATAAATAAATAAATAAATAAATAAACAAACAAACAAACAAACAAATAAATAAAAATAAACAGAGGCATCCTGGTTTGACAGCACAAACAGTTCTGACTCTTTTGGAAGGTTCAGCTACAGAGCATTTAAATGGGTTTTGTGAGCAAACTGATGAAACTTGCTTAATGGCAACATAGACCTGCTGTGTGCCTAAAATTGGGGCAATGTACATGGCTCTCCGAGGCAGCAAACAGCTCCACCATGTTGGACTGGGTGGAGCAAGTTCATGTTGGCCCTAGCCACGCCCACTTAGCATAAAAAAGGTGCTTCTGGTTAGAAAATAACAGATACACTAAAAAGACAGATTCAGATTAAATAAAACCTCTAAATGTGTCTAAATGCGTCTCAGTGTTGGATAAATGTATGTAGGTTTGGGAGAGAGAAGAAAAGCAGTCTAGTAATAAAATGAAATAAATCATTTAAAAACATAAAACAAAGTCTTTAAAGAGACAGAGTACAGACAGTCATAGAATAAAGAAATAAAGAAAAACAAGCCATGTAATGTTGGAAAATACACAGAGAGTCTGGATTATGCATATTATTTTATTTTCTTTGAATTTTTTGACTGTTAAAGAGCTATGTAACAAGAGGCATTTCATTGTATGGACTGCTAAGTTCAACCAACATAAAGGTATCTTGAGTCTAAGGATTTGTTGCTTATGAAAAGAGGTTCTTCTTTTGTTTCCACAGAGGATGAGAACCTGTGGATTCATTTCAGGCTAATGTGGTTTCATGGACCTGAAAGGGCTCCAAGAACATTCCAAAAATTACTTCACTCAATAAACAGCAGGAAGTAGTTTGGAGGGAACTATGCCCAAATTACTTAAATGATTGTTTATAAATGTGTGTTTACATTTAAAGAGGGATATGCTATAGAGATTTCCATTGGTATGTACCTTGGTTTATTGATACACATTTAAGGTCAATTTTGTTATATGTGTATTACTGTTCTTGATTAAGGTATTGTGTTTGTGTAGCTCATTTTAAATTGTAACGGATAATTAAGAAATATAGGACCCACAGAAAAATGACTGCTGAAGTTGCCTAAAGAAGGTGAGAAAATCCTTCAGGGTTCCTACTTCATGAAAAGAATGTCTGCTAGACATTCTGCAGGACACAGAAGAAAGTCACTGACAAACTACTAATATAGACGAAACTGACTTTGAAATTTCCTGCTTCATGGAAAGGTCTGCTGCATACTGTGGGCCTGTGGGCAGAAGATTGGATGCCCCAACGATACAGAAGATCTTTGGGTGACTGTCTAGGCAGTGAGCTATCTCTGTCAATTCTAGAGTTTTGGAAGTTGCTTACAGTGCACTTCTTATTTACTTAGGTAATATTGTATCCTTCTGGAGTCTTTAATGGAGTTTAAGAATAGATAGTTATAATTTTCCTTAGTTATTATAAAAGATATAGTCGATATCAATATTTTAACTATAATTCTTGCTTGATAACTGTTTTGTTGTATGTAATCTTACCATGTTCAAGTTAAAACCTTTTTTATCTAGACAGAAAGGAGAGGTGATATGGGACTCCCTTCTGTATATGTGTTGCTTTTATCAGTTAACGAATAAAGACGCTATCTTGGGCCTGCACAGGGCAGAATAGAGATAGGCAGGAAAACTAAACTGAATGCTGGGAGAAAGAAGGTGGAGTGAGGAGATGCCATGGAGCCGCCAGAGGAGAAAGACGCAAGCCACCAGTTAGAACCTTGCCGGTAGGCCACGAACCTCATGGTAAAATATAAAATAATAAAATGGTTTAATTTAAGAGATAAAAGTGAGCTAGAAATATGCATAAGCTATTGGCCAAACAGTATTACAAAATACACTTTCTGTGGGGTTATTTCAGGAGTCTGGGTGGTTGGGAAATGAGCAAGAGGCCTCCTACAACACACTACAATGACCCAGATGACAAAATACCCCTAAAGGTGCAATGGGGTAACTTATAGCTATCTATTAGAATTAGAGCTTGGTCCATTATTATACCTGGTAATGGAAATGCAGGCAACTAACTCCCTGTGGCTAGTGAAGCCCCAGATCTTAGAGGCAGATCAACTATTCCCAATTCTCTAAACCAATATAAGGAACCCTTAGGTGCTGTCTAAGTACTTGTTACCCACAGGTAAGTGTACAGATCTTAACCCACATCAAAGAGGCTTCCTTTTGAAACAAATGGAGACCACTACAGAAAGCCATAACTGCTTAGAGTGAAGAGGACATCTGAGTGAGGAAAGCCTAGCTGCAACCAACACAACTCCTACACCTAAGGCTCAGGGAACGTCACAAGAGAGGGGGCAGAAAGATTGTAAAGGCAGAGAACCAGGAAGTCTGCTTTTTTATTCTACTGCATGGACTGCTCTTGTGGGAGCCTAGTCTGTTTGGATGCTCACCTTCCTAGATTTGGATGGAGGGCGGGAGGATCTTGGACTTCCCGCAGGGCAGGGAACCCTGACTGCTCTTAGGACTGAAGAGGGAGGGGGAGTGGAAATGGGGGGAGTGGGAGGAGGGGAGGAGGTGGAAATTTTTAATAAATAAATAAATAAATAAATAAATAAATAAAATGCTAAAAAAACCCAAAATTGTGTTTTCTATAAATGACAGGGAAGCCACACTCACGAAATCTCAACAATATGGCTACTAAAAAAGAGCTGCACAAGGCCAAACACCAGCTGACAAGCCAAAGTGAATAAGAGAAATATCACAGGGCTTCCCTAGATATCCTTTTCCTTTTTAACTACTCATGTGTGTGCATACATGTAGGTATGTACATACGAATGTACAGGTACCCACGGAGTGTAAGTGTCAGATCTCTTAGAGCCACCAGATGTAGGTGCTGGGGACCAAACAGGTCCTCTACAAGAGAACTCTGAACCATTGAGCCATCTCTCTGGCACCCCAGGGAACGTTTAGATATCTGTGAATCACATTACAGTATTGTTCTCTCTAGTTCAGGAAATTAACAGAAACCAAAGTTTTTTTCCCTTGGTTGTTTATTGGCGCCAATGAAATATTGATAATGTTTAGTTGTTATTCTTTTTCTATTGTAACAATGTAACCATAACATAACATAAGGAGACCTTTTATTGAAAAAAATAGTCAAGCAAATACTGGGGTTCTCAAGTCAAATGTGACACCATCTCCACAGCTGCTGAGACAACTTCTTTTGCTGGTTCCTCAACTTCCATTTGAAACTGAGGGACTAATCCTCCCAGCTACAGGAAGATCAATCAGCACCTCTCAGAGACTCGGTATTAAAAGGAAAAGTCATTTAGGCACCCTAATCTTCAAAAGAAAAGATGCTTTCAAAGTGTGTTGCAAATGTCAGACTGAGCCTCCTGGACAAAAGTTTGTGGGGTAGGATTAAGCCATGGAAAACAGCTAAATGGTCAGTGGTGATCCCAAACACCCTAAACTGAAGTCACCAAAGCTGGTCACAGAAAAGGAACTGGCCTGGTTACCTCATTATCTCTAGGGGAGTGGAAACATCTCATGCCCTGCTGCTGTGGCTATGGGAATATAGGAGGAAGAGATGAGAGCATTAGGCTACAAGCCAGGGCTTTGCTGTGATTAGAAATTATTTTAGTATCCACTAGAGAATTTCAGTTTCCTCTTTATTAATAATAATGTTTTCTTAGGCTCATAAAATAATGAGTTGTCCTAAAATGCAATCCTTAATGGGTAATACGCAATGGTATAATGTTTCCGGCATTAATTTGAAATGACATTAAATTATTGTCTAATGAACCAAAAAAAGATAGCTAAAAGTTCATTTATGGCCTATTTAGCTTTAATCCTAGATACTGATCAGCCTTCTACAAAAAGCAGAGGCATGGGTAACATGCACAGAGGAAAATGGATTCTGACCTGGACTGTGGTCTTTTGCAATCATCACTCGGGTGGCAATCAAACACTCAGGCAGAAACTCCCACAGGCTGCACACCCAGAGACACTCAAAAGAGCCTTTTCCACAAAACACGGCAGCATCTGTCTAAACGTTACAAGAAGAAAGTCATTTCTTTCCAAGCTAGCATTTATTTAGCTCCTCCTGCATGCCTTGAGAGGGAGAGGATTGGTGAGTTAAAATCTAAAGAGGAAACAAAGCAAGAAGAAAGTCATCTTAGACTATCCTGGGGATTACGGCTCATGTGAAGGACTCCACCACAGTGATGGGCATATACATAGGGCTGGATGCACTCCAACGTCCTTCATTCTTCCTTCTGTATCCAAAGCCAGAAAGCCTAGTGAAAACTAAGTTTATACACAGACAATGGCCTATTAGTAAGCATATTTGCCTATAGTTCTATTAACTACCTACAATGTCAGTATTTCAAGTTAATTTGAATAAATCAATGTTCATTAAATTGCATTGGCCAAATACTGCACAAAATCTAAAAACCTGGCTATGCTCTCCATAATCAGTGGAGAGGTGAGTGCCAGCAAAAGTTCTTAACTATGTCTGCACACAGTAACCTTTCCCTTTGCTTAGCAATTTCATGGTTCAGTTCCTAGTGTATGTCTTGAAGAACTGTAGCTAAAAGTTCATCCAAAGGTATATACATGCTTCAACTATTTTGTTTTATGTGTTATTGTTATTATTGCGATTAGTTCGTGTGGGCGTGCGAGTGTGCGTGTCTGCACGCTGTCACAACACAGCATG
Source organism: Bramus lutescens (assembly GCA_001685075.1). NCBI lineage: Eukaryota > Metazoa > Chordata > Mammalia > Rodentia > Cricetidae > Bramus > Bramus lutescens. The sequence goes on along the minus strand of LOEQ01001148.1, from coordinate 75,630 downwards.
TATGTGAAGACAGAGGATACATTGTGAGACTAGGTTCTCTTCTTACTACTGTGGGTTCCAGGGATCAAACTCAGATTTTCAGACTCAGCAGCAAGAGCCTTAACCCACAGGGCCAAATCATTTACTAAGAAATGAGGTTGTGAACAGAAAATGCCACACAGACTCAGAATATGTGACCTATTATTATATATCATTTTGGGACTGACTTCTTTTTTTTTAAATAAAATATTCTTACTGACATCACTTTGTTTCCTGAGAATTCTAGTTGTCATTAGGAATGAAAAAATATTTCAAAATAATTCGAGGAAGCCTCTACATTCTGTGATAAAGACTGTAAAAGTTATAATAAATACAAACAGTCAGATCTCTTGGAACAGAGAAAACTAGCAGTTATCAGCTATGCTGGACCAGACATGGTGTTGTGCTTATCCGTGTACTGTGATTGATGCCTAATAATCAGGCTAGCTAATGTCTGTTTTAGAAATGAAAACGTCTAAGCTTAGAGAGGCCCCTGAACTTGCTTAAGGTTAGACATAGGTAACTGGGACAGGCACAACTGACTCAGAGCCCATGCTTACAGTCACAGGACAGCTGGCTCATTTGGTGATCCTGAAACCCGACCTCAGGCCATCCCCTCTGTGCCGACAGTCCCAGTACCCACTGCACCAGAAGGACTTGCCCCATGCTGCAGGAAGCATTGCCTGGAAATGGATTTGTTTCCTGTAATGAACAGATTCTTTGTGCAGAAAATTCACTATCTGACAAGAATGCTGTTTTTCTTTACAGAGAAAATCATTAGTACTTGAGGGGGTGTCTGTTACATGTTTTTAGTTCTTCCCTTTACAAACTATTCTTTTTATTAAGAAATTTTGAACTTCCATAATTTTACACATTTATATAGTACAGCTTGATTACCCCCATCCCATTCTCTCTTATTTCCCTTCCACACCTGCCAGTTCCCAAGCTTCATTACAAATCTCTTTCCTATATTCACTAGTTTTTGTTTTGTTTGGTGTCCCACAGAGCTTAACTAGGACCATTTCTGTGCCCCAGATTTGAAACTAGCCATCAGAGCCAGGTGGACTCACCGGTGGGTGTAACACCTGGATCCCATGCGCCACCTCTGGCTTTCAATATATATCAAGAGAGTTCTTAAAGAAGCAGAGCAATTCAAGAGCATCAAGAAATGCTACTTCAGTGCCACAGGAGACCGACAAAACTATCCACATCGGCTCCCTTCTAGCATGACACTAAGGACAGAAAGCATGTATAATATATTTACAATTGGCATGATTGAGAAACTTTTCAAAGAAGACAGAAAATCCTTTAGGTGTACTTTAAATGACAGCTCTGTCACACGAATAGAGTGTAGGCTAGCTCAGTGCCACCTGGGTACACCCTGTGCACACAGTATACCACACACCCTGGCCTCAGGCTACCCTGTAGACTCTGCACCCTTTCCTGAGTCGCCTTTTCCTTCCGGGTGGAGGAACAGGTTCATCAATATACCACCTTTTAAAAGGTTTTCTATACAAAGATCTACTACTCATTGCACAGAATCCACAGAGGAGCAAGGCCAGCCATATCCTGTGCTAACCAGCAGCCTCCCTGCAAGTCTTATCCAAAGACAGCAGCTCTGCAGGTGGGGACTATCACATGGCAACAGGTAGCCCCCGCCACTAGCCAATTTTAGAAAATCCCAGGAAAATAAACTAGAATTTTTTGTTCTGTTGGTCTTGGACATAATTATGACTTATACAAACTTATATTATATCTTTGCAGTTAAAAAAGGGGTGGGAGAAGGTTAGGAGAAGGGGGCTGAAGGTTTTCACATCATCCAACAATGCTCTCGCTATGGGAAAGTTAAGACATCAGATTCTTTAACAAGCTTCTGTCTACACATAAACCCCACGGTTTAGACTCAGTTTCACTATGCCAGCATTCTTAGAATGGGAGTGGGCAAGGTTCCTCACATTCTGTGAGAAGGAAGCTCACTGTTAGAGGAACACAATGGGGGGCACACATACCCACAACAGAAAACAAAGCACTTCAAATGAACTCAAATAAATGGTCTCTGTTCTGCAAAATGAGCATATTTATATCATACGGTTAAATTAAACTAGTTCTTAGAAAGATCAAGTCACTGGAACTTTTTAAAGGAACAGGTCAGAATACAGTCTTTATCTTAATGTTGCATTATATATTTGCTAAAACAACGATCACCTAAGCAGGAAAAATAATACTAGCTATCACTCTTGAGGAATCCCTATGTGCTCAACATGAGGCCTAGCGTTACATATGGACATGGCTCCAACTCTCTTCCACCTGACCCTCAAAGTTTACTTTGCTATCCTTTTCCAAAAACAATGCCCAAATCATCCATTGCAGTGGCTCTCAACCCTCCTAATGCTGCGACCCTTTAATACACTTCCTCATGCCACGGTGACCCCAACCATGAAACCATTTCCATTGCTACCTCAGAACTGTAATTATGCTACTCTTATGAACAGTGATGTAAATCTCTGTGTTTTCTGATGGTCTTAGCTGACCCTTATGTAAGGGTTGTTCGATCCCCGAAAGGGGCCTCACCCATAGGTTTAGAATTACAGCTCTATTGCCAACATATATGTATAAACCACCTAGTATGATATCTATAAATTGGTTTGTCACTACTTTCTATTGTTACCAGCAACAATGTTAAACATTAATAAAAAGTCCACTGTTGTCACATTCCCTATGCAGCACAATGCAATTTATGTTTATTAAAATTAATTACACATAGAAGACTTTATTTTTGCACTGCTAGGGATCAAGTCCACAGCTCTGTATATGCAGGACAATGACACTACTACCCAGTTTCACCTCAAGCAACACTTTGTAACAATACACCAAATACCTTAGAATGAATGTTGAGGGGGGGTTGTAGGTGTGAAGATGGGATGGTAGAAGAAACAAAGCAATAAAACTGGGAAAAAAGAAAATTTTATATCCTAAGGTATAATGACGCTAGCCTGTAGAGCATGGTCAACTCAAGTCCACATCAAGAACAATGAGGCTAACCATGCCTTTTTTCCACTTAATTAAATATATGTAGAATACATAAAAATATTTCATTCAAAAATGGACATCAATAAGATTTCCTAATGTTAAAAGGGCAGAACACAAGGGACAGATCCCTGCCATTTCTTTACTGTCTTTGACCTGGGAAACCTTCAGCATATTCCTAAGCATATGTAAGGCTGTGTGTGCATTTCCTTGTGAGTCTAAGAATCAGGCCAGCCTGTGTGCTGTCGCCAGAGCCAGCTTCTATGACAAATGACACCCAGAAATGGAATAAATTTCAAGCCTTGGATCCAGTGTTCAACCCACAGTTACTCGGTTTTTAAGTGAGCAGAGTAGGGTTGGAACCCACATTGTAAAGGGTTGGAAGTGGGGGGAAGATAGAGGGCAACTTACTGCAACCCAGATCTAGAACACAGAAGTCTTCGTGAATAAGAAGAAACACCAATGCCTTTGCCCACCCTGAAGAAGATCAATCGCAAAAAGGAAACAAGATGTGAACGGCTCTGAACCAGGCTCAGTGCAAAACTTATTGATTTTTTTGGTTCTGGAGTTTCAGCTTCAGACTGTGGGAATGGTTAAATGTAGCAGGTGAACATCTATTTTGTCCAAGAGTAGTAGCCAGCCTCTGGGGAATCGCCTGCTGGGGAAGTACTCAGCTGCGTGAGTCCACAGATGCATGAGTTTACCATGTTGCCTGCTCTTCCTCCACCACCCAGACCCAGATCAGAAATCGTCTCCCCTAAAATCCTCAGTCCAGGCAAAAGTACAATGACATTCTGGTGGCATTTCATTTGGGATGGGTAATTGCCGGCAACACAATATTCACTATTTACAGAACCCTGAAATAGCTCACTTCTATATCCTCAGGATCCTCCAGGCCAGCAGTTAGCATAGCCTGCAGCCATGTGTCACTTTTAGGAGTGCATTTGCTTGTCTGAACTCACAAGAATTCTAAGGGCCTTAAAACAAAGGGCTGAGCCTTCAAGTCTCTACCATGGATCACAGTCCCTGGTATGTAGGGAAAACTAACTACACTGTGGTACTAGTATAAAAGAATTAGCCAATCAGGAGTTGAGAGGATAGCTCAGTGAATAGAACACTCGGCGCAGTTGTAAAGAACTGAGTTAGGATCTCCCAGAACCTACACAAAAGCAGACACAGTCCATCTGTGGTTTCTGCGCTCTTATAACAAAGTGGAGGCAGGAAAATGCCCTGGATTTCACAGGCTGGGACTGAAAGAGACTGAGTCGGGAAGTAAATGCAAGAACCAATGCTGAGGCTCTGATGATCTTCATGCATGTCATGACATGGTGCGCACAAAGGCTTCATGAAAGGAAAGAACTACCCACCCAATCAATGAAAGTAAACCAGCATGATCACATACAGATAAACCTGATGTGCAACTGGAAGGCAAGTTATATCTCATTTATATGTTCACCCATAATTAAACAAATATAGTTTTAAAATTGTAGGTATTTGATCTTCCTTTTTCTTTCAAACAAATAATGGGATTTCGCGTGACGAACAGAGAAGTATGCCCAATGAGTTCAATTTAGTCTACAACTAAAGCCCAGACAAAAGTCATCATTTCCCACTGCATAAATAATTCCACACTCCATCTATGGACGCTTCACTTTTCACTGGGAACTTATTTTCAAAAAGAATTACTTCTGTCTTAAATTTTATTAACAAAGTTGTATTCCATTAAAAAAATCTATAAATTAGTAATGATAAGTACAATAAAAGGAGCTGGTATTTTCAAAGGGATAAGTCTTTTTTTTAAAAGCAAACATTCTTCTGTAATTCTTGCTATTTTATAGCTTACATGTACTATATATTTAGTTTTTTTTAAAAAACCTTCGCACATCTATAACTTAATTAATAAGTATTTTAAGAGTTGTGAACAGTTTTGACGTGCTTATTATTTTGGGGCCGTAAGAGTTTTAGGCAGATGTTTAATTAACAGCCACACAGTAAGCTGAACACTGAGTGAAGATGATCTACAAATATTACATTCTCTAAGGTTCCTTTTTAGTGTAAAGCTTAGAGTTCAAAGGTTCCAGGCTTCACAACTGAAGAACATTTGCCCTTCAGTGAGCAAGCTCAATTCAAATATCAATTAAATAATCATACTATATACTCTTTAGAATAAATGTTCCTTAGCTAAACAAAGAGGCATCATTCATATAAAAGCCCACTGAACCTAAGCTTTTCACAAGTAAATTGTAGCAAGTAAAAGACAGCATAATTAGGTAAAAAATACAATGGATTATACTTAAGTTCAGTTCTAAAAGATTAATCTGGAACCAAATTTCTGCCTAGGCAAATTTCAGAGTTTGGATTAAAGAGGGACCTCAACACAGTGGTGGGGAGGAGGAAACTCGGAAGCTAATTTTCCAGGATGAAAACCTCTCTTCTGGATTGGGAAAAAGTAGCTTATTTGATAGTTTTATCCTCTCTAGACCCACATATCTTGATAGGACTATATTTGTGTGTACAGGTGTGCACGGGGTGGCGGCCAGAGACAACCTAGGTGTTATTCCTCTGCTGCATCCTTTTATCTTAAGGTAAGGTCTCCTGCTGCCCTGGAGCTTGCCCAGAAGGTCAGTCAGATGGCAAGTGAGCACCAAGAACCAGCCTGTGTCCACTTTCCAGGACTGGGATCACAAGTGCATGCCACCATGCCTGACCTTTTCATATGAGTTCCGGAGATTGAATTTCTGTCCTCCTGCTTGGGCAGCAAGCACTTCAGTCACCGAGCCACCAGAGCCCCAAGGACTGTGCATCAGGGAGACTATAACCATTTTACCTAGCTCCTTTTATATACCCATGGAAAGGAAAACACTGACTTTTAGAGGACTCATGGAATCTCATTGAGATTTTAGTTGTAGACAGAGTTTCTATATGATCAGGACTCTGTTCCGTCAGTCTAGACCAAGAGTTCCACCAATGGACTCATAAACACAGGTCACAAGAACAAAGCATGTTAATTCCTAACATTTCAAGTGAAATAAATGTGTATATATATGTATATATATTCATTATGATTGTTCAATTTACCATTTGTTCATCATTCTATAAAGTGTGTGATAATTAAAAATCTTTCTCTGTCGTCTCCTAAACTTTCAATTATGACAGGAAGTGATGTTGCTTGAGACACATACGAGCAAAGTTTCCAGTCAGTGTGGCTACAGATGAGCCACCCTTTTGCATACGATAGTGAGTGGAGCTGCTCTTTAAAGATGTAAGCCACTACTCCACTTAAGCCTTTCTGCACTATATACACATCAATCACAGGTCAATTTAAATTGCTATTTGCAAACCACAGATTTTTTAAATAATAAGTAAAAGCCCACATCAAAATTCGGTCACTGAGTTTACGAACACATAGAGCTGCCCTCAATTCATGATGTTTTTCAGGGGATTGTTTCCCTCAAATATTTTTGCAAATTATTTGTAAACTTTATAAATATTCATTGAAATAAGTATAACTTAAGTAGGCAGGTCAAAGTCACAACAGGAGGACTTTTATTAGAACATGTTAAAAATTATGTTTAAAGAATCGCTTTTGCTTCTGATCCCAATATGATGATTCCATATTTTCCACAGCATCTTTCTAAGATAATTTAAAGCTGTACACAAATGCCTAAATGGATCAACTTGAAGAGGCATGCTAAAGTTTGGCAAGATCTGTGAAACACTCAAAAGACATAAACCCTCATTTATTCATTTAAAAAGTTAATTAGTAAGAAAAAGCAAAATCATCTCAAATAAACAAGTTATTGCTGCACAAAACGTAGAAAGATTCAAAATAAATGTCATGCTGATGCCTCTCAAACAACTATAAAAAGAAAACAAATTTAAATTTGCTAGAAATTATTCATGTCAAAAATAAAACATGAAACAAAGTCTACAAAAATGCAAATGATCAATTAAATGACTGCTCCTCAGGGATGAGCCCCTTAACAGGTTACTTAACACCAAGTAGTCAGCCATGAAAACATACACACACAATCAGCACTAAATGGACTCATCAGGTTGTATTTATATATTTAGGTTTGTGTGTGTGCATGTGTGCACGTGTGTAATAATACTAACCAAAGATAAAAGGCCATGAACTTGAGAGGGAGTAAGAGGGGCCTGGAGAAGGAAAGAAAACAGAAATGATACAATTAAATTTTACTGAAAAAGATAGTAGCTGAAGTTTTTTAAAGGGTGAAGAACTGAGAATTCTTTATTTACATCAAATGATGGAGAAACAGAGAAGAGAAAGATAGAGAGATGAGAGAGCTAGAGAAAGAGAGAAAAAGAGATAGCAAGAGAGCTTAAATAAAATCTGAGGCAAAAATGGAGATGTTATAGCTGATAGCATAGATTTGTAATGGATCAAGTGAAATTATTCTAAACATATACACAAGTTCAAATCTGATATGCTAGAAGAAGTAAAAAAAATCTTAAGCTCATACACCTTAACAAAACTAGCACACAGAAATAGTTAACCAGATTAATAACAACTACTAACTTGAACAAAAAGAACTGCCAGGAGCCATACTGCTCTGTTGCTGAAGTATACTGAACATCTAAAGAACTAAAACTTTATAGAATTCTAAACTTTAAAGAACTTTATGAATTCTAAAAGCATAGTCTTTCAAAGACAGTGTATAAGGTCAGCACTATCCTGATAATAAAACTAGGCAAGGTAACAGCAACAAAAAACTAGGTTAACATTGTTTCTGAACAATGATGCAATTCTCTACAAAACACTGAATCTAATGACATTAACAAATATTCAACATGATTACATGGGAAACATCTCAAATATTCAACATGAGTACATGGGAAACATCTCATGGATACAGGGCTAGTTTAACATTTATGAATCAAAAAATGTAATGTGTCCCATCAATGGAGAGAAGAAAACCATATGACCATTTCAACAGGAGCAGAAGGGAATTTAGCAAGATACAAAATTCATTAGCAAAACCACCACCAACCAAATAGTGAACAAGTCTGGCACAGAAAGAACACACCTAAATACAGTAAAGTTCATTTAAAATGAGATGACAGCTAATCCGCTGTGATGGAGTGTGGTCAACTTCATAGTGCTGGAATCAGGAGGCAGGCCTTCAGGCACACCTGACACCTGTGATTATCTAGATTCAAGCTAGCTTCTGAGAATGTGTGTGGCCATATCCTGATTAGGTTAACTTATGCTAGAGGCCTCACCAACTGTGGGTCGGACCATTCTTTGAATGGGGATTCTGGATTGTATAAAATGGACAGAGTGAAGCGAGAACATGTGTGCACTGATCTCTGTTCTTGATTGTTGATGGTGATTGCATAAAGTTCCTACCACACCCATATCCCCTCCATCATGGACCATTCTTTTGAACTGCCAGCCAAAACTGTCTTCTCTCTCAAGTTGCTTTTGTCCAAGCATTTTATCACAGCAACAGGGAAAGAAACTAAGAAACATATTAAATGAGAAAAACTGAAAGTTTTCTAAGATTTTTCAAAAGCAAAGACCATTTTCACCACTTTTGTTATAGGCTGTATTTGAAGACCAAGTAAGAGCAATCAGCAAGAAGAAAGAAAGAGCCCACAGGTTAGGAAACGTGCAATTGAACTGTCAGTGTGTGCAGACCACATCTCACATGTGGAAAAACCCTACAATTCCACCAAACTGCTATTAGACCTTAAAAGCAATGTCAGTGATGCTGCGAGATACAATATCAACATACAAAACATCAATAGCTCTGCTGCATGTCAGTAGTGAATGACATGAACTAGAGATCAAGAAGACAGCTCAATCATAACTAAAAGTTGCAAAATCTCGTGAACTTAACCAGAGGTAGATCTCTATAATGAAAATTGTAAACCATTGATGAAAGAAATTAAAGAGAATTTGCACAAGAAAGGGGAAATATATCCAGTGTTCGTGGATTGGAAGAATCAATATTCTTAAACTGCTCACACCACCTAGGGAGATTTGAAGATTCGATGTAATTCCTGTCAAAATACCAATGGCATTTTGTAAAAATAAACATAACGTGGTTAACGAACTCCACGTAAAACCTGAGAGAGCTTGGGAAGTAATTCT
>LOEQ01001148.1:24196-56717 GCA_001685075.1 Bramus lutescens | reverse complement strand
TTTATTAACCAATGAAAGTAACACATAGACAGATGACCCTCCTACATCAGTAAAGACACTGTGATGTTTTACAATATTAAAACGATGTACCATGGTGTTAGAAACAGCCCTAGTTAGAGGACAACCCTGGACACCAATGGGCTTTGGCATAGGGCTTTAGTTTCACTTTACAGACAGGTGGCTTGCCACAGTCAAGCATTAAGTTCCATTAAAAAAATATTTTTAAAGATATTTCAAAGGATGGTTTTTGTTTTATCTTATAATTTATTTTGGTATATTTTGTTGTCATCTTTTAGAAGCCTGTTCTTTTCTAGTGAGAGACAGAAAGAGAGTGGATCCAGATGAAGTGAAAATGGGGAGGAACTGGGAGGAGCAGAGGGAGGGAAACATAATCAGAAGAATGAGAGAAGAATCTACTTTCAATAAAATGAGAGAAGAATCTATTTTCAATAAAATATGAGAAAAGAATATTTTCGATGAAATATGAGAAAAGAATCTATTTTCGATAAAATATGAGAAAAGAATCTATTTTCGATAAAATATGAGAAAAGAATCTATTTTCGATAAAATATGAGAAAAGAATCTATTTTCAACAAAATATGAGAAAAGAATCTATTTTCAATAAAATATGAGAAAAGAATCTATTTTCAATAAAAGGAAGAAAATAAATGGGAGGTAATGTATGCCTTGGCAGGAGTTTGTTTTTATTTCAAACGTATTTTAAGAATTAAATTTACAATTATCTAAGGCTAAACATGAACTTAATATTTCCATAGAAGAATGAGTGTGTGTAGAGGGGGAGATGGGAGCCAGTGTGGTGCTGGGTATGGAACCCAGAAACTTCTGGTAAATGCTTTATTACTGAGCTAAATCTTCAGTCCAAGGAGGAAGGGTTTTTAGTTCTGTTTATTTTCTTTTCTCCACAGTGCTGAGGATTGAACCTACAACTTCACATATGCCAGACAAGCGTCCTACCAGGGCGCTGCGTCCTCCACCGAACCATGTCCTCAGGTCCACACATTTAAAGTAATGCTCTTATCTGTAACACTAAAACAAGGCATGCTTTTACTACACTTTCTAATACACACACACACACACACACACACACACACACATGTTACAGCATTTCTGACAATAATCTGTTCAGTTTGAAAACATAAACTTTAATGAAAATTGGGAATTCAGTCTTGACAGTGATAAAGAGTTAGTTGAAGGCCTGTGTGCTTCAGGTACACTATAACATCTGAGGGTGACATCATGGACATAATTGTGAGGAAACAGTGTCCTTGGTGCCGCTGTCAGACTGACTCAGTGTCCTGACCCAGTGACAGCATTGACCGAGGCTCTGCAATTACAAATGACAGAAACAAAATCCACTGCAAACACACGACTCTGAGTTCCCGTGCACTGCAAACACACACGTCTCTGAAATCTCATGCACTGCAAACACACAGATCTGTCTCTGAATTTCCATGCACTGCAAACACACATGTCTCTGAGTTCCCATGCACTGCAGACACACATGTCTCTGAATTTCTGTGCACTGCAAACACACACATCTGTCTCTGAATTCCCATGCACTGCAAACACACACATCTCTGAATTCCCATGCAGACTACAGATTTCAGTGCAGTGTGTTCAAAATTTAAAAAAAATCATGCCCACGTAGTTTTCACATTTTCTGCCTTCAGCACAAAACACTAACACAAAAACTAACATTTATACACTATCCTTATAAAACATCATGGTTTCAAGAAAGACAAATGAAAAATACAATTCAATAACAGATAAGGGAAAGATATATTCTAAGAAAGCATAGCTATACATAGCTTAACACTGTTGACTAATTATTGTTGTAAGAAAGACCTTAGAAAAAACAAAGTACTTAGGAGTGTTATAAAAACAGTAGGATGAATAAAAGTTGCCCCTCCTTTGGTTAACATTAAATAAAAATCAGTGTAATGTGTCTATGAATACCAAGAAAGAACCAAGATTACAAGGGGGTGAATCAGTGGCTGTTTGTCTTCCTATTGCTAGTCTCACACTTTCATATAGTATTTATCAGATTTCTTCTCACCACAAATGTGATTAGTGAGTGTCAATTAAATACTTGGGAATTCGTTGAAACATGGAGTGGCAAGTCAAACTGGAGGCCACACTGGTCAGTGAGAGTTCGCAAACTGTCATTGATTTTTGCACAAATAATGAAATCCAAGGCCGCTCTCTCTCTCTCTCTCTCTGACATGAAGATGAGTGACTGACTCTTTAGAGATCACTGTCTTATTTCACATGTAATCTTAATCTCATTTGTACATAAATCACAAGAACATGATTTTTGATATTCTTTCCTTAGAATTTACTGGGGTAGCATAAGGAGCCAAGTGACATTTTCTCAATTTAAATGACATTTGGACTTTATACACCGAAATTTCATGATAGAACTCAAATCTGCATATGCGCTCCCCATGTTTTCATATGTTTGCTTTTAGATAAGACTCAGAGAAACATGATTTTAGCTTCCAGGGGTGCCAGAAGGAGACCTTTGTGCAAGGTAGGGGCGTCATTCCAAGGAACTCGTTTCTGATATGCAGTGAAGATGGGAGGAGCAAGAACGTGGGGTGACCCTTGGTGTCTTCTTCCTGACCAAAAGCTATGGTCTCTGTTGCTTCAGACTACAAGGTCCCACCCAGCACTCGCATGTACACAGCCTGGGGGTGTGGGTTAGTTCACAGTTTATGGACAGACCAGCAGCAGGCAGTCACCAGCAGGTTTTCCCTGTTCTGTTTTGATGAGGACTTGAGAGGCGGGTCATTGTTCCTAGAGAACGATTCTCTGAGTCTGAGCAACCTGCTAAACCTAATGGCCACCTGCTCAGTGCTGCATTGTCTGATTAGGGTCTCTCCTGCTTTGCTTTCTTTTTGCATGGACTTTAGCCCCTAATCAAGCAATGGCAAGTGAGTACTCTTGCCCGTGTTCTGCTCTAAGGGTAAAGAAGGCAAAGAAAAGGTTGTTATTGTTATAACATAGACCACTTTCACAAACCAACACAAATTACAATAAAAAATAGGCAAAAGTCCTGCGTAGACTTCATAAGAAGAAGAATGTAAATGATAAACACACACGAAGTGGTATTCAACTATTGGTAACCAGAAATTTTAAACTTTAACATTTTAGTTAAATATATAAGGGGAAAACTTCAAAATACTGTGATTTGGGGCTGTGGGATAGAACTCAGCAGTGAAGCACTTGCCTTGCCGCACAAAGTTCTAGGTTCAGATTCCAGTACCACAAAAACAAATAAAAATATCCCTTAATGTGGGCTGTTGGAGACAGCACAGTGGGCAAAGTCCTCGTTGCAAAAATTCAGATCCCATAGAAGACTATTTTAAATTTTTCTCTTGAAAAATGATCTTCAAATTGTTAACTACTCTAAAGATGCTTATCTTTGGGGAAGGAGAGCTGAGGATGAAGGTAGGCTTAACTATTTCAATGTAATCTTTTATATCACAGTAATTACTCTGGAACTAAAGCAGAAATTGTTAATAATATTTAATACCTCATGATACTAGAGACAAAATCATTCTGAAAAAGTCTAGCCACAAAAACTGCACAGATCTTTAGAAATAAAATTTGTCATAAAATGGTTAAAAAAATCAGATCCCTAGCACCTGCATAAACAGCTGGTTTCTGCAACCCCAGCACGGGGGGTCAGAGAAGATGGATTCAGGGAGATGGCTGGCCAAACAGTCTAGCTGAAACATCAAGGCTTGGGTTCAGTGAGAAACCCTCTCTAAAAGGGTATCACAAAGCAAGGATTAAGAAGGGCATCCCAGTATAAGCTAGCTTCCGCACCATGCCCTCCTGCCAACACAAAGGCAAAGCAGTTCATGTAACAATGAAGAGACTTTCATACCCTATTGGTGGGGACCATAAATAGAAAAGAAAAACTACATTATCTAATAAAGTTAAAATGTGCATCCCTTTTGAAGATCAATCTTACTTTCATGAGAAACATTTGTACGTATAGTCCTACTTACAAAACCAGATGTTTCTGTATAATCCCAAACCTGGAAACAAGCTAGGGGTGATGGTACACACATATAATCACAATACACTGGAAGTTTAGGCAAAAGAACCTTGGTTTTGAGGTCATCCTGAGATGCACAATGAGACCCTGGAAAACACCAAAATCTAAAACCTAACAACAACCAAGGATGTATAAACAAAACAAAATCTGGAAACAGCTCAAATGGCCATCAGCTTAGTGAAAGATAAATCAAGGTATGCTTTTATAAAATAATACTACATGGTAATAAAAACAAACAGCTACTAAAGAGCCTCCAAAAACCAATAAATCTCAAAAACTTAATTTGAGTGAAAGAAACAGACCAAAATATTATACACTGTATAATTTAATTTATATGAAATTCAAAACAGGCAGAACTAAACTACGTTATTTAAGACTGTATGCTCAGCAAAAACATGGAGCAAAGCATATTGAGGAAGTTGATTACAAGAAAGCAAAGCATTTGATTAGGAAAGGGCCTGACAGAGCCTCTGGGAACTCTTCGGTTCCCATTTCCCTCTTGGGTGGTAGTTTTACTTACAAAATTTTATTGGAGAATCAGACTATATTTATATAATTTTCTACATCTATAAGCCTTTCGCAGTAAAAGGGTCAGTGAAATTTTTTATTCTCACTTTTCATAAGTATGTTTGAAATGTAAATTTTTCCTCATATTTAACAATTCTTTCTGTTACCAGCAACACATTAACAGTCAAAACCAAGTAAGGACAATCTAAGGATTCATACAAAACACAGCATGGGAGTTATTTTCTACTGAAACATTAACCTTAGCTCTGCTGTTGTTATTGTTGACGTCTCATGGACTATTCACTGTTACAGCTGCTCAGTTCAGCAGAACTCATTTCTATCTTAACTCGTCTGGCTGGTCCATCTCTTTCCATGGCCCACTCAAAGAAGTCTTCAAACTTTTTCCTACTGGCCTATTTACGGTTCTCGGAGGAGGGAAGTGGAGTGCAGAAGTTTTCAGGCTCTACAGAACCTAAGTACCTGACATCAAGAAAAATCTAGAAGGATAAAGTTTCTGTGAGTCCACTCTTAGGAAAAGATTCATGTGACCCCATCAATTAGCCATCTTTTAGACAAGGATATCATGGGACTGAATTGAATTACCTGTGGTTCCCCAGATATCTCTGGATAAATGGTTTTACACAGTGTGTGATGGGTAAAGAAAAAGCAAAGGAAGAGGAGAGAGTTCGAGGGAAGAAAGCTGCAGGAAGGCAGAAGGGGAAGGAAAGGGGAGAGAAGAATTATCTACACACACGCAAAGAGACACCCAGACACTCTGAATGCAGCTAGGCTCACAGCACAGTGGGTGGTGTCAGGATTCACAGAAAACTCAACTTTGGCAGGGCTTTTAAGCATTTTTATAGAAAAAAAATCAGAAAAGCTAATAGGTACCATCCTGCTAATAGCACATGATACATATGTTGTTGAACAATTAAGTTGCTAAAATGGCACAGCATCCTGATTTCCATTAAATAATAGTGGCAACTTCTGAATCACATCAGCATATTAGACACTGTAAAGTATAAACAGAGCAACATGGCTTAATGCACACAGAGACCTGGATATCCTGTGGGTGTTCATTTCATCTCCCAAATCAAATATGAACTATTCAGTGGCATATATCTTCTCCAATATATAGTGGTTTCTTTCCTCTTTTGCCCTACCTATGATCGGGTTAAAAACAATTTTGGCCTGGTGGTAGTGATGCATGCCTTTAATTCCAGCACTCAGGAGGCAGAGACAGGCAGATATCTAAATTTGAGGACAGCCTGGTCTGAAAAGTAAGTTCTGTGACAGTCGGGACTACACAGAAAACCATGTTTTGAGAGAGAGAGAGAGAGAGAGAGAGAGAGATCAAAAACGCACACAAGATGTGAGGGTTTTGTTGCTGTTCTTTCAATTCTATGGAGTAGGCTTCATTGTTATGTTTCAGCCAAAAGAACAATATATGATACCATTTATATTTCAGTGGCCAACATTCCATTTGTATCATTGGGGAATGTTTAAAAAAATCAGAAATCATCAATATCTACAGGCTGTGTAGTATAACATAATACTACAGTATAATATAAAAATAAAGTATAATATAATACTACAGTATAATATAATACTGGCTTTTATTGATAAATAATCAGGTTCTAGGTATAATTTTGTGGGAAAGTTTGTCATTGGTGTGGAATGATCTCTTTCTCACAGTTAAAAAAACAGAAAGAAAAGAAAAAAGTCAGATGGAAAAAACACAACTACATAATCATTAACTATCAAAAATTCTAGGAAAACACAAATAGCTTTAACTTGCAAATTAAGAACAATAATATCAGGGAAAAGGTGACAATGTCCCCTTCCTTGGTATGTTTTTGGCCCATTGCTAGCCTTTAAACCTCCACAGCTCTCCTCATGGGGTGGGGGTAAGGAGTTTGGCCAGGAAGAGGTGTGTGAGGGGCATTTAGCTCACATGTGGACAAGTGGCTGTGCCTTGTTCAAAGTACACACTTGGCCCTCAGGTTAAGAAGCCAAACCTGAAATGACAAGTTTGGCACGGGGAAAGAGGATGAGCCGGAGTGATGGTGGAGGAACTGCCTCGCCCTTGCTTCTCATGGTTCATCATTATCATTCTCATGTTGCTGGATAGAGTGTCTTCCAATATCAGAATATCCATAAAATGTATTTTATTTAACATATGGACTGATGTACATTTGATTAAATTCACTTTTATATATGTGAAAAATATGACAAAGACAAATACAAAAATATTTGTTGCTACCAGCCAATAATGTAGCTCTTAAAATTCCAGTGTAATGGGGTTACAGGTGAGATAGAATGCATGCCATTTAAATTGTTTACTATGAAAATAACATGTTTAAAGCAGGAGAGACTGCAGTTTTCACTTAATAGCTGCCTAGTTATTAGTTTATTGATTTGTTGAAATTACACATTAAAGTTTGTCCAAGTATAAGATATTACACTTACTTAGAAATACTTATATACTTATAGCAAAATCATGGCACAATTCACATAAAAAATATACAGTGAAGATGCAAAAAAAATGAAACAAATTAAATACTCACACAGATAGAACTTGATTACTACAATGTTTTTTGTAAATAGAGAATGATTTATCAATTAAAATAAATTAACAAACTGTACTTCACCAATTCCAAGATTTTTTTTCAGTTTGATCTATATGAACTATATAAGGATTTTTCATAATGAATACTGTCATATGGTACCAGTTGCCTAGACAACAGACATGATCTTGTCACTGTTAAGAATGCCACAGATGTACTTGCTTCTGCAGTGCACACATGGAAACTGGAACAATGCAGAGATTGCCATAGCCCCTGAGCAAAGATGACACACAAATTCATGAAGCATTCCATTTTGTAAAATGGCACATACTTGTCAGCTATTATACTTCACATATGAAATCCTAGTACTCAAGATGCTGAGGCAGGGGTGTTGTCATGAGCTTGGTGGCAGCCTTTGCTAGATAGGGCGCTCTAGGCCAGAGCAATTTCCTGCCTCCACAGAGACAGCTACAACAAACTGCTTGTTGCTCTTGAAGCACCCTCAGACACCTCCAGCCCTGCATTCAGCACATCACAGGAGGACTACAGGGAGAGCAGGTACAAACCAGGAAGACTGAAAACTCCACACCTCGGGGCCCATCAGGCTGGTGAGAGACAGAGCATGAAAGAGCACCTATCAGAAGAACTCAGGGCTGTGGCATTCTCTGAAGACTGCTCATTCATCAATGCTCTTGACAGCTCCCAGAATGATATCCAAGATAAGAAGTACGCATTAGCAATTCAATCAAGCAGTGATTCAAGTGTAATTTAACCAAAAATGTGAAGAGGGTTTTAGACGTATCTTCCTAACAGTTCTTATGCTTCCCATGCATCTCTTTTAACAAAATTGTCAACTAAATTAGCAAGTGAATATAATAATACTCATGAATTAAATATATTTGAAACCCAGGAAAACACAAGGATAGAACTCAGAAAGCACATTGTTGAAGGAAAAAGAAATTATTTTAAAAAGTACATACAATAGGGTCTTATTCATACATGAAAAAACACAAATTTTTGGCATACAGTTTTGTGGCCATGCATGCAAAAACATCTAGATATTAAAAATGAACTGAATGACTTGACATAATTACACCCATGAACTGAGCCAGGAGAGCTAGGACAGTCAGCATCTGGAATCAGAGGATACTCTGTCTTAACTGAACTACTTGTATTTATAAATATTTTAGGCTGTTAGGTAAGATTATTTTATATTTTCTTATTTTCCATAATTTGTGGATATATTTTAATAATTAACTAGGTAATAATCAAATAAATATGTAAGGCCAGCTTCTTTTGCACAAGATGTGTGCTGATGTCAAGCATTTTAACTCCATCTACATGCCTATGACTTTTTAGCAAAAATATATTTTCCAGTCAAACACTTTGTCTTAAGAAGAAAATAAAAAACACAAAACATCTTATGTTCACTTTGGGCAACCATTAGTTAAAGCATACATGCAGGAAAAAGAAAAAGCTATCAAATATGAAGGGTGTTTAATTTTAATGGTTCCATTTGATTGTTTGAGAATTTTGTACATGCATACAAGGTACACTGATCACGCCTACTCCCCACCCTCTCTACTCTAATTCCCTTCCTGTCCCCACCGCATCATGGCGGTTTGTTTGTTTCTCCACACAGCACTGCCAGCATCTGTATGGATATGTGCCGGCATCTGTATGGATATGTGCCGGCATCTGTATGGATATGTGCTGGCATCTGTTTGGATATGTGCTGGCATCTGTTTGGATATGTGCTGGCATCTGTTTGGATATGTGCCGGCATATGTATGGAGATGTACCGGCATATGTGTGGATATGTACCGGCATATCTATGGGTGTCGGGCCATATGATGGAGCATGAGAAGCCAGTTAAGTAGATTCCTGAAGAAAATGACTCTCCTACTGCCATAGCTCCTCTGTGAGACTTTGTGACCAGCTCCTTCTTCCACCTTTCCTGACTTGAGCTTGTTTGGGTCTCTGGCATGTTGTCACAGATGATGCGAGTTCATACCAGCAACTGTCGTGTTTGTGTTCTGAGCACAGATTCATTGTTGTCATCTATCCCTTTGGCTCTTAAAGCCTTCTGCCCCCCTTTTCTCTGAAGAGTCCTAACTTGGGGAGGAAGCTGTCTGATGTCTGTACGGGCAATATTTACTATGATAAACTAACCAAAAGTAAACCATCCACATATACAAATCTCACTAAATGAATAATGAAACTATTTTTTCTTAGAATTGTAGTTAAAATGCTTTCATTTTCCAAACTAGCCTTCAAGCTTTTTAAAGTAAAATAACTAGGGAATTATACACAATTGTACTTATATGCTGTATCAACTTGATTGTCCCTCTTCCTATCCCTGACCCAGTGGTATTAGCCACATAGCCATGTCTATTTGTCCTTTAACTCTATCTTTGAAGAAAATAATGAAAGAAAAAAGATAATGTAATAAATTTGCTGCCCTGATAACAGAAAATTTATTGTCAATAGCATTTTGTGAGAAATATCCACTTTCACCTAATCTTTTTCTAATAACACTTCTTATTTATTCTTTAAATTTTTATGTATGTATACAAAGTATCTTGATCATATCTAAAAGTTTCGTTTATTTACTTTCATGTATGTATGTGTGTATGCCTGCACGAGTTTAGGTCCACTATGTGCAGTATAGGCTAGAAGATGTTGGAGCCCCTAGAACTTGAGTTGCCAGGTGGACATGAATCATGGAATGTCAGTGCTAGGAACAAATGCCAGTATCTCTAAGAGAAGAATGAATGTTCTTAACTACTGGGCCATCTTTCTAGCCCATCATGTGCTCCTTTTAAAATTATTTATTTGTTTGTTCTTTATTTATTGATAACCCAAAGTCCAATTAGTGCTCATCATATGCACATGGGTATGGGCACCCACTGGGACATGGGCACTAGTCAGTAACCATGCCCCCAAAGAAATGTGACTTTGCCTCCTGCAACAACCATTACCTGCCACTAACTACTCTGTTTGGGGCAGGATGTTGAATTTGTTTTTAACAATTTCTTTTTTTTTAATGCTAAAACTTTTAACTGCCTTGATCTTCTGTGAGTCTTGAGTAGGTAAACACAGCCGCCGCATGTTCCTACATAATTTATAAACATACTTTGAACCCTTATCATTTGCTTTCCCAAAGGAAATCCTTAATTCATACATCTCAATCTTTCCATTTTCCAGCTGAGTTCTCTTGGTTATGTAAGGGTGGGCTCAACTCCTTCCATCTGAAACATTACTTTCATCTTCCTTCTCTGGAAAGATAAATGAGGTGTGTGTGTGTTTACCGTTCAAAAAGAAGAATTATGTAAGATTGAGCACAGGTTGGGGTAGAGGTAAGAAGTTGCTCTACTTTATTCTGTGTGCTCTCTAAGTTAAGGTTGGATCATAGGGGCTGGCAAGATGGCTCAATGAATAAAGAAGTTTGCAGTTAAGCCTGATCACTTGTGTCCAATCCCTAGAACCCACAGCAGAAAGAGAGACCAGACTCCTGCAAGTCATCATTTGACCTCTATCTGCAATGGCACAAGCATGCTCACGCCCTTTCCTGCATGCTCAGAAAATTAATGAATGTAATTGAAAATAATTGGGATACAGTAATGGAACTTTGTCTTCTAAGTTATAAAGACAGGTTGAAAGCTTTCACGGTATCACTGGTGGGGACAGAATAACAGCTCATCTCTGGGAACAGATCCTAGAACAAGACCATAGGACTGTTCAACATGCCACTCTTAGCAATGACTGGACTTCCAGGCACAAGGATCATGCATGAAGCCTCCCTTTTGTGTCTTGACCCCTGCCAAACAGTATCTCAGCTACAGAACAGTGACAAAGAAAACAAAGAAAGAAAACTCCTCACCATCCTTTGCCAACATCTGGAACACAGCAAAGCATTACCTTGGTCTTACTTATTCCCACCAGATCACATATAAGAGTACTGAAATAGTGTGGCCAAGACACACCCAAAACTTTGCACAAGCAGCCTCCACAAACTCCGTGGGCCTCCCCAGGGCTGGTGTCTTAACAACAATCCAACCAATACTAATATTCAATTAATATTCTGAAGAAGTCTATCCAAGCACTCTAAGTTTCCACTCTGTTTTAATTAAAATTCTCAGAGGTTCAAAGTGAGATTGTGCTTCCTCTCTAGCCTGCTTCCCCTAGAGTTCTGCTGGCTGTCAGTTTGCATATAGTGCTCACTGTGACTGAGTTACCATCTGTTTAAATAACCCACATCTCAGAGATTTACACGGCTGCATGCGTCTTGGCAAACCTTTCAGTTTATAGATCTAGGTCAGTCCGCCTCGAATTTTAACAGAACAGTTGGTTTTCCTGTAGAAATAACTGTATTTAGACTTTGGGAGTGTTTGCTTTTCTTTAGCAAGTGTTTGATCATCTGCAAGTCCTTTAATTGTAAGAAGGCAACACTACAGAGGGAAAGAAGTATTAAAGAGAAGCACTTTGGAGGTTGCTCCTAACCTGATGAGTAAGTAGGTCATATAACTGGGAGGCTTGAGTCTCAAACAAAAAGGAATTTCAATGATTCCATTTGTGTTCTTCCTTGGAGGGCTCTGCGTCAGTATAAAGATGTGCTAAAGATGGCTTCTAAGACAGATGCTAACCCCATCATCTGTAATCATCATCATAAATAGCCACCTGCTGCTCTTCTATCAGAAAAAAATCACTTCAAAGCTTGATCTGCTTCAGCGCCTACCCCACGACCCCAACAGTGATGTCGGGGAGTGTCCCATTTCACTAGTAAACCACTGCCACATACACAAAACCACACATTTTGGAGGCACATTCTGGTGCTTTTGATGAAACCCACTGGTGTTTATAAGCTACACAGATAAAGTTGCTAACTCAGTCTCAAGACTTCCTAAGCTCAGTTCTGCTCTGAGTTCTTACTCCAGAGCTCTGCATTTTCCAATGAACACCGAGCTCATACACCTCGGGAAAGTCTGGAGTAGCGCTATGTAATTCATTCAACTAAGCCATTCCAAACAGCACTGACAAACACAGACTGACTGTCTAACTGAACTCTGGGTCTCTAATACAGCAGCCATGAAGGATAAAAGTTAAAAAGCATACAAATCTAGCTAATAAGGTACTAAAATATTTTAGAAAATGCATGCAAAATGACATACACACACACTCGTGCATCTGTGTATGGGTTGACTGCAACAAAAATACAATATTCATACTTTAGGTGTGAAATTTGTTATTCGTGAGTTCTGAAAGATAAACAGTTAATTACTAACATGAATTGGAGTTTACTAAAATAATTGTTTTTTGACACCAGTACAATAGTTAGATCTTGCAATTATTTTCTATCATAGAAAGGAAGAAAAGAAAATTTTCAGAGAAAAACAAATTACTCCTTCTCTGCCTGTGGGACATCTGGGCATGGTTTGTACATCCTTGAGTATGTGGCATCTGGCATCATTATAAGTGCATTTGATGGTTCAGGGCTGAAGCTGATTGGCAGGAACCACTAAGATCTGCAAAAGTGGTCCTAGTGTTGCTATGGTGACAGAGCTCATCTTTCCAAGTGGCTCAGGCAGGGTTTCTCATAATGAACTCTATCCTGGGCCAGGAACCCTGACAGCTCTTAACCCTACCTGGCTTCAGTCTTTTCTCTGCAGCATCTGTTATTCGACCTTAAGTTCTGAAGTCAAGATTCAATCACTTTAAACTGACTGATGCTACTTCAGACAAAGAAAACTTAGGGGTTCAACCCGGGTTTCATTCAAATTAATTGCACAAATTCTCCTTTCTGACTGGGTCTCTCATGCTGCTAACTCCAAGAGATGCCATGTATACCAAGGCAGTGATTTGGGGTGCTAAACCCTAGAACACTTCCAGAATTGTCCCCAAAAGTTATGTGGCAGTACCATGGTGCCATTGAATTGGTGTCAACCAATAATCCAGCATTTTCAATCTTTTCAAAAACCCCTTTCAAGCAGAAAAGTAACAATCATTGTATAAGTAGGTTGGAATTTTTCTATGATCACTTAAAACAGTCATTTTCTGGTTTTTTTGTTTTGTTTTGTTTTTGTTTTTTCCTGCCTGATTCTTTGGAAGAAAAGAACTGAGCAGGGACTATTGGTTTGTGCTTTTAATGAGGCAAAGATCTCCTTAGAGATACCTAGTAAGTCTTGCTCAGAAATAAACATTTATAAACCCATCTCCTTGAGACTCACCGTAATAAATTCAGCTGTTAAATAAAAATTGTTCATTCAGCGGTGCACAGCATTGTTCCCTGTTCTACTCATGAGCTGCACACATTGCCTGGTGTACTGCACAGATGCTGCATGTTTAGTTCTGTCGGCTACGCACTTATTTACACAGACCTAGCAATTCCGTGTGTGTACATGTCTGTGTGCATCTATTATATGTATGCACACATATAAGAAATCATATAATATAGTACATATGACTCTATGGGTGAGTACGTATATGTCTGTGTTATAAAAAAATATATTTCATTGAGCTTTTTTTAGTCTTTCATGTTTGTGAATAGCTTTTCCCCAAATTATTCCGGATTATTTAAGGTTCACCGTAAAAATAGTTACAATTGTTTATATTCATTTCATATGGAAACACATTATTGTGTAAAATTATAAAATGCAGCTATATCATAGATCCCAGCTAGTGTCCGTTTGAAAGAAAATGCAGGTCTATGAAGCTGCCCAGGGGTCTGTGATGACTTTAGCATGACCACGTAAATCTTCCCTGTGCCATCTTCACAGCCCCAGAATCATTTCTCCAGACTGGAGGCAAAAAGAAAACCCCTGTGCAGAGCACTAGCATCATAACAGCAATAAGACCTATTGAGAAAATACCTTAAATACTGTTAAAGTTACTGCAACATAAACTAACAGAATAAGTTAACTCTTTAAGTCCTAAAAAGGGGAATTTATCATATATTAGCTCTCCTTTTTCCAAGTTACACCACATACTAAAATGATCAAATAATTATTAACCATGCCTGAGAAATAACCAAGCGTTGCTTCTGCTAATACTTCATTGAAAAGTTCCCAAGGTCACAACTTTTATATTTGTGTGCCAATTATGCTGTCAGCAGATTTGATGCCCTTACTGCTAAGAAACAGAATACAATCATTTGGTCCTCTGGGCATCAACGATGATATGAAATGGATGGGATCATGCCGTGTAGCAGCACAGTTGAGATACACAAGAAGCCATAAGACATAAACTTAGAAGGGGAAATGTGACTGATTTCACGACCAGCTCAGTCATTACAACATCTAGATCAGCTACAAGGTGAAATCGACTAGCTTTGCTCTTTCCGAACTGTGGACATGATGCCCCTTATGGAGGGAAGCTTTCACAGGAAGTTCCCAGGGGAAGTAAAGATAAAATGTTTACAATTCTGTTGAAACTGTGATGAGCAACTGGC
Organism: Bramus lutescens; assembly: GCA_001685075.1. Classification (NCBI taxonomy): domain Eukaryota; kingdom Metazoa; phylum Chordata; class Mammalia; order Rodentia; family Cricetidae; genus Bramus; species Bramus lutescens. The sequence continues at coordinate 42,109 of LOEQ01001148.1, read as the reverse complement.
TGAGTTTAACATCACTTGTAATCCCAGGAAGTCTGCTGTGTGTTCTCAGTGATGAGTGGTGACCCTAATGCTTTATGACACAACATAACTGCATGCCAGAACTTGAGTCAACGGATAGTTTTCCAGCCAACTACTACAAGATCAAGTCAAGGCCATGTTCTACCTTTAATGAACTCCATCTTGAGTGGTTCCATTCCTGTGTCCTTAGAAACCACAATAAACCACTAGAATTCAAATGCCACTACCATTCAAGGGACATCTTTGGTCTGTAAAATCAGTGTCTCAGAATTTATCTGCCCTGTGCCAATACCTTCTTTTTCTTAATTCTTCTCTCAAACAATACATCCCGAGCAATTTCCCCTCCCTCCGCCCCTCCCAGTTCTCACCCCTCCTCTCCCTTCCCCAGATCCACTCCTCCTTTTTTGTCCCTCAGAAAAGAGCAGGCTTTTCTGGGCCAGTATCTTACTGAAATATAAACATGTGTAATGTTCCCAGTAGCACCTCACGGGGTAGAGATGCAACGGAGGGCAGAATTCAGTCCGGTGGAGGTTTTCATCTAAAATGATGGATCCTCAAGTTGCTATCCACAGAGAAGTGATAGCAAACTGCATGTGTAGTTTGAAGACCAAGTTGCTTATAGACTTCAAAGGTTAAAGGAGCTAAACCTTTAACGGCAAAGGAACGATGGCTAGGAATAAAACTTTCACAGCTTATTTCTTCCAGAAGGGAAACTTCAGGCTTTAACATCACTTGTATGTACCTACATTTATGAAAGAAAAGTTACCATTATAACCTAAGGTGCTTAAGAAAGGACGGGGTAAAAATGATGAAGTAAGACTCACCAAAGGTTTCCTCCCAAAGCCATCCCAAGGGACTATATAAGTGACAGAATGTAAATGCTAAACTTAAAATCAGAGACAGCTTCAAGGGAAGACAGCAGAGCTTGTGGAGAGCACACTATCAATCCGTAGAGGGCAAGGGGCCCAAGGGCCATATTGTCGTACTCCAGAATGTAACTTAAAAAAAGTAAAAATCCAACATGGCTTGAAAGAAAATAGAGACCTATAAGATAGTTCTAAATATTTAAGCATTTATGTACTACCAGTATCTGGAACTAGGAATCGTGACTGCAGAGTGAAGGACCTGCCTTGAATAAACTTTTAGCAGGACATGTCTTAAACACAAATGTGAGCCCTGACCCTCACAGGCAAAGGGATGAGTGAGACCAGAGAGAAGGGAACAGCCCCAAACAGCTAACAATAGAGCTGAACAGCATCATTAATAACATCGGTAGATGCAGACAGTGAAAACATGTGTTTAAAGGTATGCAATACAGTACTCTGAAACCACACTTCCAATGGACATTGTGTATTTAAAAGCACAATGGCATTTTCAGGTATGTGAGACTAAGTTATCACCACAGGCAACATCTGGGGGAAAAAAGTACTAAAGGAGGAATTAAAGTAAAATAAGAACTGGACGCAAGGGGCAGACAAAACATTGACATAGTGATGAACAAAGAATCAGCCACATACATGGTTATTGCAAATAAGCTTTTGTTGCAGCTTTCAAAAACTGCAGTAACAATTTATCAGTCAAATCACAAATGAGAACAACAGGAGAAATATCAAGGAAATACAGAGAAAAGGAAATTAAAATAATGTGAAAACCATGCTCTTGAAGAGGGAGACTGTAGCTGCTAAATGGATACCTCTTATGAAAAGTGAAATATAAGTTTAAAGTGTATTAAATTTGCAAGTCTTCCACTAGAAGAAGAGAAACAGTATCTGCAACCAAAACCAGTTCAGATTTGGTCAATGTTGGTGTTTTTCCAGTAAAATTGGTATTTTTCAACCAGGTTATTTGCCACCACAAAAATAGGACTATTTACATAAAATCCAGATGGCTTGGAAGGTCTACATTTTAAAAAGGAAAAAGATGCAAATAAGGAATAGAAAACTATGTTAGAAAAAAATCAGGAAGACTGCTTTGTAAAAAAAAATTAGGATAACACCGAGAAGCTTGATACACTAAGTTTTCACATCTAGAGAGTATGGGGAGGGACAGCTGGCACTGAAGGTCTTGGGGAAACGCTGCACATGAGCCGACTGCTGCAGAAGCTCCCTAAAATAGAAGCACCTAGGAAAGGAATTTAAATGACATCATCAAATAACAGGGGACACTACACTTCAGGGGAGACATCTTATGCCACGAAATAAAACCTCCTGTGCCAGGAATAAGTTACATCTTGTTGAAATTTAGGCAAAAGGAATCCCATAGAAGATCCTCCTAAGCATCACAGGCTATGGTGTAGGCTATTGGTTATCCTCCGTTACCTAATAGTAAGTCCCTATCGCTGAAGACACTGCAAACCCTGTAGCTTATGACAGAGACCTGCCTGTCAGCCAGACTGGTACAGTAGTGATACCATGCCATCAGAGGAATAAGCCACTTTTTGCTGGATTTAAGACCACTCCATGAGATGGAACCCATACCCAACACTGCTAAAGTGGCTGGCAATCTGAGATTAGATAGGTCATAGATAGGCCCAGGGGAAAGCCTACTACTATCATTCTGCTAAGAAAGGATAGGAATGAAATGATTCTTACTGACAGACACGCTACTGTATCCATAGATCGGAGCGTCACTCAGCCGTCATCAGAGAAGCTTCTTACAGTCCGTGGGAATTAACACGGCAATCCACAGCAGGACAGTATGCAGAGAGTGGGCGTTTGGAGAACTCACCCCGAAATGGGACGTCTTTATCAGGCCCCTCCCCTCAAGGCTCAGGGGTCTATGCAAAAGAGGAGGTAGAAAGACTGGATGCGGTGGGGCACATCTTTAATCCTAGCACTTGGGAGGCAGAGGCAGGCCCATTTCTGAGTGTGAGGCCAATCTGAGTTCCAAGACAGCCAGGGAGATAAAGGGCAGCCCTATCTCAAAAAGAGTAGGGGGAGCGAGGGGGAAAGAGGAGGAAGAAGGAGGAGGAAAACTGTCAGAGGAGGTAGACACACAGCAGGGTGGACGCACACATAAACCCACAGGGAGTCCTGCAGCGCACACCAGACCTAGCCAGGCTCAAACCAGACTGAGATCCAGCAAGGAGAAAGAGGACACAATGTCCCATCCCTGACTAAGAGGTTATTTGCAATTGATACTTGCTGGGAAAGGGAAAGTCAGTTTTCACCAAAGGAATGTCTTTGGGGAGATCAACAATACTCTAGTCCAGGCCCCATGCTGGCTCAGTAGTTGTCCAACAGGAAGAAGACTCCACATTGTGTGTGTGTGTGTGTGTGTGTGTGTGTGTGTGTGTGGTTTTTGTTTTTTATTTTATTTTTGTCTTACTAACTTTATTTCTTTTTGTTTGTTTATATTTTCATTCTGCTGTTTTTCTAATTTTTATAGAGAAGCAGAGAACATAAACTTGGCTGATTAGGAAGATGGGGAGGATCTGGAGGACTTGAGGGAGGGGAAGGACTATGATCAAAACATAATGTATGATATATTAATTAAATAAAATGTTTTGATGTTTAGAAAAATATATTATCAAAATTGGCACAAAATATACTACGCACATTAAAAAGTTCCCAAACAAGATGGAAGGTGAGGACCAACACCTAACGTGATCTCCATACATGTGCATCACACACATGAATGCACACACATGCTCACACACACAAGATAGGAAACATACTTTAACAGTTCATATCCACACCTCCTCAAGGACGAGAGAATTCCATGCTACAGAAACAATGAAAAGGTCATTAAACCCCTTATAATGCATAAATAATTCAACCACCAGGGACAGAAAAAGTCACAAGTAGACAAAAGACCGACTCAGGAATGCAACCACTTCTGAACTTTTAAAACGTTTACCAGCTTCGTTCATCTCTATGAAAGGAAACAAAATATCAACAGAATGACAAGAGTCAGTAGAGGTTTAATCCTCATTCCCAAGGCAAACAAAGCTGACAGCATGCTGACAACAAATCCAGAGATACATTTGACTCAGTAAGTAGTAGCTAAGAGACTTCCATACCACAGAGACTGCAGTTAATAATAATGGCTTGTATAATTCAGAGTCACCAAAAGCACAAACCTTAAGAGTCTGAAAAAACTGAACGTGAATGACATATGCTGATCACTGGTTTAATCATTCCACAACGTATATGTGTCATTACATCCTATGTTGTCACGTAAACATACACAATTTCTGCTTGAAACTAAATGCAATAAAGAGAGAAGGTGAGGGGAGCAGTCATTCTCACGGGTGGACACTGAAGCCATGCAGAGAAACGCTGACTTTCCTATCACTCCGCACTGTGTGGGGGCTCTTTTAAGTTGGTTTATAAATCAAGGAAAAATAAAGAGAATGAAGGGAGGAATTAATAGTTCACTATTCTGTCATATTTTCTCTTCATTACTGGAACCACACATATCAGTTTCACAAAAACATAGAAAAAAAAACCTTCAAAGTTCCTTCACTAGAATAACGCTTACAAGAATGTGAGAGAAGAGGAGGCCTCAGGAGGGTTAGTACAAGTGACGCATGCTATTTGGATGGCTGTTTTTCCTTTTATATTGAAATTGTAAATGAGGGCACATACTGACACAAGGATTCCTATTATCAAAATGTCCACTCTGTACAAGCCAGTGCGTGTACATGTGCAAATGAATAGACATATAAGAATATACACTGTCAGAATGTGGCTTTGGAAATGACAAAGATTCTTTTCAGAAAAGCATGTATTCAGTGTGTGTGTGATATATATATACTGTAAAATACTACCAAAATACAAGTTATAAAACCAAGTTCTCAGACAGGAAAGAGACAGAAAAGCAGCACACGCGCTTCAGGCTGGCTGGGGAAACACTGAGAACAGAAGTAAATAAGACCAGTTAAGGTGAACAGACATAAGCAAGAACTGAGGACAGGATGGAAGGATGAAGGAGATGGAGAGAAACATTGTGGGATTCTGATGGGGTGGTTTTTAGATGGAGGCATGAATAAACCTGGTGAATAAGGCAAGAAAAGCTTTAAGAGTAGAGCGTAGACAGAGAGAGGTGAGACTGTATTCAGGGTGTTCTCAGAATATCCACATTCTTAGAAAGGAATGAATGAGAAATGGTTTGGCTATACCTCATGGATCCCATCAAGGGGAGGATTTGGATTTTATTCTAAATTCCAGATACTATGCTACTATAAAAATTGGAAATTAAGCCCTGGTACAGAGCATCTACAGGACACAGAGTTTAATAAATATGCCATGCCTGTTAACACTTCTGTGTTAAAGACACATAAGACAATATTGAATGTTCTGTGAACTCATACATTTATAAATATTGAAATGTTCTGTGAACTCATATATTTATAAAAACATTTTTTTTAAAATTGAAAGATGCATTCTAAAGAAGAAATGCTGCCCTGCCCACTCTCAAGCAGGGAGGGGGAGGGAGGAAGATGAGCGGGGGAGCGGGAGGGGATTGGGAGGAGGGGAGGAAGTGTAAATTTTTGAATGGAAAAATAAATAAAAAAAGACCAAAAAGAAGAAGAAGAAGAAATGCTGATCTTCCTAGAATGGAAAAAAGTGGCTGAAAAGGATTTTAGCAACTCTATATGCTTTTAAAATTATTTGTGATGAGAATGACTAGTACTGCTAAATTGAAAAACAGATAAATAAAACTAAAGGTTATATTTTACTATCAACAAACTTTTGTGTACCTAGAGACTTTGTACTATAACTTCCTCCTCCTGGGGGTACTTCTTTGAAATCTTAGGAGTACAATTTCTATAAACGACATATGAGAATACCACAAAAGCAGCCATTTCTGTCCCTGTTACACATAAATATCAAACGTGTTGTGGTTAGACCATTAGCATTAGATGGTAACTATACAATGAGGTATCATAACTAAAACGGTTATTATTGCCAAGGGAGCGGGTTCTCAACTTACATACACAATAATACAATGTTAGACACAACAGGAGGACCTATAAAAAAGTGAGTCACAGTCAGGCGGCCATCTCTAGGATCTCTGACTCAGGGAAGAACGGATTTAGATTCAGTGCTAACACATGCCTTCCTAGAAAGCTAATCCAATAGACACACACTGATGAGTAAGTTGAAGTCCTGGTCTCCTAAGCTATGCTGTGAATCAGAACAGGGAGAGGTAACAGGCGTCAGCTGTTGCGGGGAGCAGCTGAAGTCCTGAGTGATTGTGTATAGTTGATGTGAGCACAGGCATGCCAAGGTCCCCAATATCTCAGACCCATGGGAATGGCAAAGCCTCCTCTGGGTCAGGCGCAGAAGAATAGAAAAGTCTTCTTCTATTTTGAGTACAGATGTTATGAACAACTGACATGTAGCTAAAACTAGTGTATGCAGAAACAATTAACCACAGGTTCTTCCTTGAAGATGACTGACGGCCACCTAAAACCACTCCTCTGCAGAGACCTTCTACTGCAATTAATAAGCCTGCTTCCTTCTCATTCTGCTTTATTTAACAAACCCACCTCCTCATCCATCTGTAAACAATAAACCAGACCCATCGCTCTGCCATATTTAATGAACATGCTGAGTTTCCAGGCTGCTGGTGCCATCTCCATCACAGCACACATCCATGTACATGTATCTATTCCTCTTTCATTCCCTTGTCAGTCCCGTCAGGTCCACTGCAAAGCCATGCAAGTTATGACTGAATATCCATAGCCCTATGTGGTGGTTTGAATAAGACTGGCCTCATAGGCACATATGTTTGAATACGTGGTCCCCGATTTGTGAAATCATTAGAGAAGGATTAGGTGTGGCTTGTTGGGGGCAAGCTTTGAGGCTTCAGAAGATTCGTACCATTTCCAGAGAGACCTATCAACTTGTGGACTGAGACGTATGCTCTCAGGGATGTGGGCTCGGACTGAGATGCATGCTCTCAGGGATGTGGGGACTGAGATGTATGCTCTCAGGGATGTGGGGACTGAGATGCATGCTCTCAGGGATGTGGGGACTGAGATGCATGCTCTCAGGGATGTGGGGACTGGGATGCATGCTCTCAGGGATGTGGGGACTGAGATGCATGTTCTCAGGGATGTGGGCTCGGACTGAGATGTTCGCTCTCAGGGATGTGGGCCTGGACTAAGATGCATGCTCTCAGGGCTGTGGGGACTGAGATGCATGTTCTCAGGGATGTGGGCTCGGACTGAGATGCATGCTCTCAGGGACGTGGGCTTTCAGCTGCAGCTCCTGTCCTTGGGTACCACACCTTCACGCCATCATCATAGACTCAGAGCCTCCAGAACTGTAAACCAAATAAAACTCTTATAAGATGGCTTGATCAGGGCATTTTATCACACCAATAGAAAAGTAGCTAGTACACCCTGTAAGTGAATTCTCTTAATTCCAGGTTGGCAAAATACTGCATTCAGATACAATACAGAGAAGTAATGCTAAATCTTTGAAAATACATAGATCCTTTAAAAGATTCCCATAGACTCTTGGGTTAGAGAGATGGTTCAATGGTTAAGAGCACATACTCCTCCTCCTGAGTACCGAAGTGCTCCCAGCACCCACTTTGAGTGGCCTACAACTGCCTGTAACACCAGCTCTTGGGCCTCCAATGTCTTTGGTTTCTGCGGACATCCACACTCATGTACACATACTTAAACACAGACAGACAGACAGACAGACAGACAGACAGACACACACACACACACACTGCACATAATTAAAAATAATAAATAATAAATCTTCTCTTTAAAGATTCCTACAGACCCTTTAACAATGAACACATTGTCGGTATCATCTTTCTAATAAAGGGACTCATACTAGAGTAACCGATTTCATTTCCCTCCAACTGACACTGAAGACGGTCTTAAAATTTTGTTGAGATACTTGAATAATTCTATTTATAACACTTCCAAGTAATTAATTATCTTAATTAGAAAAGTAAAATATGTAATATTGCCTAATTGCTGATTTGCAATCACAGCCAGAGTACAGTAATGAATGCTAAACCAAGTTTAAGTTTTTGTGTGAATTTTGATGTTATAGTTTCTAAATTATACTTCTAAAATATAGTGCTCAAATCTAAATATATCTTGTCTCCTAGCACAAAATAGGTATATGTCATTGAGCGATTTCTTTAAGCCCTTTGTAGTAGTTGTCAGTTTCCTCACTAAAAACTGAGTTGATAAGATCTACTCCTAGTTACTCTAGTGGCACCACAGGCTGCTCTCCTATCGCTGAACACAATACCCACACAAGTCACTGGGCATGTAGAAGCTGAGGTGGTGTCTGCATAGAGCCTTCACACTGTCACACTCCTGACTTTGGTACAGGACGGTTCTCTGGACACTACCAAATGAGAAGTGTAAATATCAACCCAGTCACAAACCCTCTGATCCACAGTGGCATCCTGCCTGCAAACTATGCTACTGCAATGGCAGCACAAAGCTTGTGGGAGTCCCCAGTGTCTTGTGTGACTCAAAGCCCACTCCATGAGACGAAAGGCAGACCCAACACCAAGAACCTGAGACTGGAGACCCAAAGACCTAGGGTCAAACCAAATGCTATTGTTCTACTGCAAGCACTCAAATGACCCTAATGACATACGACTATATTCATAGATCAGTGCCTTGCTCAGCCATCATCAGAGAAGCTTCCTCCTGTAGCAGATGGGAACAAATACAGAGACCCACAGCCAGACAACATGAAGAGACTGAGAGGCCTTGGAACATTCATCCCTAAATGGAATGTCTTCATCAAATCCTTCCTCTCAGAGCCCAGGGATCACTCGGGAAGAGGAGGCAGAAAGAGTGTAAGAACCAGAGGTGATGGACAATAAGGAAACAGGCCTTCTAAATCAACAGACTCAATTGTATATGAACTCACAGAGGCCGAAGCAACATGCACAAGGCCTGCATGCATCAGACCAGGTGAGGCCCTTGAACTGAAAGGAGAAGCGGACACATGCCCCATCCCCTGTACCAGAAGCTAGCTCCGACCGATAGCCACAAAACGTGACCTGGTGTTCAGTGTGAGAGTAGCGGCAAAGAAAGGGATGGTCAGGAAGGAGAGGAGCAGAATCTGTCGGTTTTAAAAAGATATGTTTTCACTACCTTTCACAGAAAATGATATTCTCCAGCAGACATTCTGACCATACAGCATGACAGAAAAGAAGATGAAAATGCAGGATGTAGGGATACCCTCGAAGGACTGGAAGAAGAAATGAAAGATGCTTGCAACCTGGAAATGCCAGATGCACAGGTCCTTACCCTCTCATCTAGGGAAGGAGAAGGCCATTAAAAACATATTCAGATAGATATGGGAACTCTAGAGTCCGATTAGTGGCATGCTTCCTTGTGTTGTCTGAGGCACTGCTCCACACGCTCATACATGACAGAGGCACAGGAATAAGAAAGTGGCTCACTAGACAAACTGGGGTAGAATTCCAGGCTCCCTATACTCTCTATTGGGCCTTAAAGGGAATCCAGAGATGCCCGGATGGTCCAGGGAGAAAGCGAAGAGTCACTAACAGGGCTGATGGATGGAGTGCAATGATTGTGCTTGAACTCCAAGCAGTGGTCACACAGACTAAAGTCCTACAAGGCAAACAAAACTAGCCATTGGACCAGTGCCCTGAAAGATACAGACTAGTTACATGATCTTTCCTCCTTGTAAAAATTTATGAGCCCTATTCAGTCAGGGAAGCAGATGTTACCTAGAAAGGAAATGGGGTAGAAAAAAAAAAACCCAACCAAATGCTTACTTGTAAAGGTCCTCGCTATGTAAACAGGCCACTGACGTCAGAAAATTATGACACCACAAAGTGTCACATTTAAGGTTTGCCTTCTCAGTTTCCCTGAATCAAACCCTTTGCAAAACCCAATATTCACTGCAGAAGGGCAGCTCTCATGAAGAGCCAGGTGCTTCCATTTTCTTGACAAATGCTCAAATTTCTAGACCCATTGTCAGCACAGCTTAAATACTGAACTATATCACAACCAAACTCCACACACCTTGTTTCGTCTTATTGCTTCTAGATGCATACCCCTCATCGAATAAACCTCCCTTGTTCTGGCATCTCCGGTCTCCTGCCACTATTCATTCTTTGCCGAATGCATCCTTACATTCATGAAATTCAAATTGTATTTATTTGGCTTCCAGAATCTTTTCAATAAATCTCCATATTCCTTTAATCCTCTCTTTTCCTGATCTACGTGACTCTATTTTATTTTTAACACTATTCAAGAAGAGGAGTGGCTAAAAACAATCCTGGGTTAGCTCTGTCTCTTTAAAGTAAAGCAGAAAGGACTTGTCACAGGCCTGTCGTTTACCATATATAGGCCTTCACAGCTATTAATCCTATCATAAATCCATAAAATATAATTTCCATTTATATTAATCTCTTATTCTACCTTAATCTTTTCAGGGTTTTATTTGAGTTTAATTGCTCCCAAATCTAATGCAGAATTTCTAAGAACATCCACTTATTTTAAATTTTCCCATTATCTTCTTGAAAGTATTAAGATTTCTTCGTACAAAATAATAATATATGCACTAAAACAGCAGAGACATTCTAGGGCTAGAACTTCAAGGTGCTCATAGCTCAAACTTCTGTGTTCCCATCATCTCAACTAAATATATTCCAGCCTGATTTTTTTCTACAAAAAGTCTTATAATGTCCCTCAAAAACTCATGGGTTGGAGGATAGGTCCCCAATGCAAGCTGTGGATACAAATTCATGGGCTACTGGAAGATGGTGGAAATATTAAGAGACAAGGCCTTTGGGGGAAGTGTTCTCTGGGGCCATGCCCTGGAAGGGTTTGCTTTAACTCTATCCCTTTTCTGTCTCTCTTTGTTTCCTGGGCACTATGAGGTGAGCAGGTCTTTTCCACCACATGCTCTTGACTATGATGCTCTGACCCAACATAGGAACAGAGGCTATGGAGAGAGTGACCCTGGCCCAAAGGCCCTAAGACTATGAGTCCACATGGAATCCTTCCTCCTTTAGGATGTTGGTTTTCTGGGGTATTCTGTCACGGCAATAGAGAGCTCACTATCCTCCCCCCTTCTTCACAATTCTGTCAAAAAACACACCTTTTCTCATTCAAACAATATGTTTCAAAATGGCTTTTGAGGAAGTGACCATTATTACCATATGCATTAGTAGAAAACAGGAAATCAGCTATGTTCATTAGAAAAAGAAATACAAAACAACTGCTGATTCCTAATGGTGTTATTGTTCCCTAAACCTAGAAGCCCCTTTGACTGCAAAAAAACCAGCATGAATAGATAGATAGATAGATAGATAGATAGATAGATAGATAGATAGATAAAATAAAAGAATGAGTATGAGTCTGCACCTCAAGCCTCCATCAGGCACTTCCTCGCAGTGAATTATCCTGGGTTTAATTAGGACAAGTGGCCTATTGAGTGGAATTCTCTGTAGGTTTCTCTTGGAAACTATAGATAACCTGATACCCTTGTTGACAGAGAACAACGTGATGAGGAAAGGCATTCCTGCTAATCAGAATCATTTATTACCCAGACAAATAAAAAATACAGGGGTCTGTAATTTCTAATCAATTAGAAAGTATATATGTGTTCATCAGCAATGTCACTAATATTTCCTAAAAATAACATTGCTAATCATATTAGGGGTGATATTTTTCAACTTATTATTCTGAGACTGTTGTGTCTATAATGCTTTAATTCTGATATACCCCGTGTCTTTCAGAATCAAGATTTTTCAATGTAGAAGAGAAGCACAGAGCAATGTTCATGAGGTGATACATGAACTATATCATCCTGAGTTATAATTGCACAGATTAGTTATAATGTATGCATATATAATGTAAATACCTGGAAACAATGATGGACCTTGCAATATTCAATACATCTAAGGCCCACAGTATAGCACTGCAATACCATTCTCTAATAAAATAACCCAAAGACTCTTAGCAAAAGGACTAATCCCAGGTTTGAGGTAGAAAATGAACAGATAAACTTCAAGTACATCAGTCAGACATCAAGGAAGCTATCAGCAACCACCAGGGTCACAGCAAGGAGTCAGGGATCACCCGAAAAGTGTCATAGTGACCAGAGATATGAAATGAGGTCAACAGCTAGGAGTGCAGACAGAAGGAGAAGGAAGAGGAAGAGGGCCTAGGACTTGGGAACATCAACACTTAATTATTAGTTCATGAATATGCCAGTAAATAAGAAAACTTGGCAGAGAGTAGGGAATCGCATAGGCTGTTGGCACAGAAAACCACAGAAAAGAGTGTTTCGAGGAAGGAGTGGTCACTAATAACAATTACTGCAAAGAATTCAAATAATGTGAGGACTGATACACATGTGATAGATCTAGATGCCCACTAGTTGGAGATACGGCATACATAAAAAAAATTCTGATTAAGATAGGCAAACCAAATATAGGGGGCTAGACATTTGATGTACATGCATGTCTCTGAAATAAATCTGATTCATTCTGGTCTGTGCATATGCAAGTGTGTATGAGTGTGTGTATGTTTTGTGTGTGTGTGTGTATGCATGCACAAGTATGCATGTGTGTGTGCATGTGGACGTGGTTTGAATAAGAAGGACTCCCCCATAGGCTCACATATTTCAATGTTTACCAGGGAGTGGCAGTATTTGAAAGGATTAGAAGAACAATGAGATGTGGCCTTGTAAGAAAGTCCCCAGGTAAAACCTTTCTTTTATAAAAGTCGCCTTGGTCATATTATCTTTTCACAGTAATAGAACAGTAATCAAAATAGCGTGTGTGTGTGTGTGTGTGTGTGTGTGTGTGTGTAAGGCAAGCAGGAATCAAAGCACTCACTAAGAAAATGCAGTCAACTGCATTAACCTGTTGAGCAAGCCTAAGAGCACTAACAAGGTGGACACCCAACAGAGTAAAAAGACCACTGATGTCCAAACTGAGATTTGGATATTTTGCCTATGATAGATAAAATGTCGACATTTTAAAAATCCAGAGATCTTAAACCAAGCTTTAAAATGCCTGAGAATAGAAAAGGAACATGTAAAATTCTGTAACTAAAAGTATAGTATATAGAGATTATCCATGATTACAAATGTAAAAAGCCCTGAGAAGTAATAGATTTCAGAATAAATGTAGCAAAGAAAAGCTCACAGTGGGTGATCAACTGAATCCCGCTCTGCATATATGCAAGCACCCTGGAGAGGTTTCACTGGGGATATTTCCATCGGGTCTGCAAACTCTTCTTCTGCCCCAACTGTGGCATTACAAAAGTTGCTAATGGATTCGTCTCCAAGCTTCTCCAGTTGACTCTCCCTCAAATACATTCTGCCAAAAAGTCTGAATTTTTCCTTCTAAAGCATTACTGCACTGATTTGAGCCCTACTAACAGAACTCCTAAAGTCCTACCAGCTACCAAAGAACGTTGAAGCCATCCATATTAGATGTCTTTTCCCAAACTATGTCGATGCTGTTGCTCAACATTTCCTCTCTATATGACAAATAACCACACATGGCAAAAATCTCAGTGGTTTTAAAGTCCAAGATAAGCTATCTCAGACCAAAGCATAACCTCCTTTCCCGAGTCCTGCTAAGCATCCTGCTTCGTTCATGGAATTTACAAGCTAGAGTATGTTTATCAGAACACAGAAATTTCCTCTCTACTAAACTCACTCCTTACAGATACGGTAAATACTATGTCCTCTGTGGCTGTCTCTTATTGAGAAGCAGAAAGCCCCGAGCATGGCACTTGCTGCATAAGGCATTATTAAAGTAAAAGCCTGCATAAGACTCTAGATGCTAATAGTTAGATTTTCCTAGGAAGTATACACTTCCTAGGAATATATTGAGAAAAACAATCTGAGCTGAATTCATTAATTACTTCACTCAAACATTGGAGAGGCTTATCAGTCTTCCACGGAGTGTTCTTGTGGTTAGGTTACAGTGGAATAAAATGCCAGATTTCTGCTCCAGGGGCTTTACGCTCACAACAGTGTGCATGCAACACAAATACAAATGAAAAAACTAGACACTTTTATGTCATTATAAATATTACAAGGAAAACAAAGGTAGTTTCTGCAGCTAAAGCTAGGTAGTGAGATCACCAACTAGTACAGAACAGGCGAGCAGTATACACTGGATAATCAGGAACATGGTTCTTAAAAAGTGACATTTGTGCTCACATTGGGGGTCGTAAAATCACAGGAAATGAACAGCAAAAGCAAAGAATTCAAATCAGGAGCCAGAAGAATAGTTTCAAAAACTGGGTTGGGGTAAGGGACTACCACAGTGAGAAAGAAAAGTCTCCTTTGGGCTCATGTGTTTAAGCACTTGATCCTTAGTTGGTTGTTCTGTTTAGGAAGGTTATGGGACATTTAGGAGGTACAGCCTTGTTGGGGGAAATATGCCCCTGGAGGTAGACTTTGAGGTTCCCAGTTTGAGCTCTCCACTTCCTGCTCCTGCCATCATGGCCGCCTGTTGTCATGCAGGCAGCAGCACCATTATGATCTCTAGCCCTCTGAAACTCTAAGCCAAAGTAAACATTCTTCCTGAAGTTGCTTTTGGTCATGGTCTTTTTACCACAACAACAGAAAAATAAGTAATGTGAGGGTGGGGGACACGGTAAGATGTGAAATTGTTTAAGAGGAGATGGTTTGGGGCCTCAGGATCTTGGACTATATCCCGGCTACCCTGGGAAGTTTTGCAAGGACTCTATCACTATTGAGAAGAACAGTCTGGTCTGTCTTGAATGTTTAAATATTACTCTGTATAAAGAATGGGTTGCAGTACAATGATCGATGGGTGGTTCAGTAGTCTATTTGAAATATGGGATGCTGGCTACAAATTAGGATGGAAGTGGGAATGAATACAGCAATGATGATCAAGTTTCAAAGCCAAATGTTGAGGGTTGGTAAAACAGGAAAGCACTAGAGCCCAAATAAACATGAGGGTGCAATGACCATAAAAGTAGAAACATAAATACCAACAACATGCACTGGCCCTTCTTTCAATGTTCAGATTCAAACCTATCTTTTCCCTGTTTTTTTTTTTTAATCCATGCACCCCTATCTGAAAGTGCAGGTCACGATGTTAGTTACAATGTACACTTGCATTATAAAAAGGTGTTTTGAGGTCCCTAGATGAAATCTATCTTTATAATATGCATTGAAAATTAATCAACCACCTTTTACAGTATAAAAATGGGATGAGGACAAATCACAAGATGGAGTTAAGATCTGACCCACTGAAGGGGTCTCATTCAAAAAGACGGTGAGATGAACGCACTTTTGCACAGATACACACTGAATGCTTGCTTTTCTCTTTAACTCCTCTACTTCCTGGCTTTGGATGATTCACTTACATTAGAAACAGCTCAGCTCAGGTGTTTAATTATTGTTTTTTGTTCCTGAAAGAGTCGCCCTAATGGATACTTCTACAGTAAGGAGAAAGCAATAGTGTGAGCCAATCACACCAAACGATTTGTCGTTGTGAGATAGACCTTCACCTTCAGTAGCGGCCCAGGAGGAGAAAAGCAAAGCATTTATTTTGAAAGATCTCTTAATTTTTCTTCAAACTGATATACCCTCAGAGGGAAATTGTTGACATCTGCAAAATATTATTAAATTTAAAAATATGAATAGATTTCATGAATAATGATAACAGTCCTATGACATAACCTATTTTATTGCTTTGATAGGAGATAAAGGCCATGTGAAAAAAAAAGTTAAGTAACTTACCACAAATCCTCCTCAGCCTGACTGAACAGATGGGTTTCTTCTGGAAGCCTCTGGCCTCCCTTTTATTTCCCCAATGGTTTACTTAAGAAGCATTGCTGTTACAAAAAAAAAAAAATGCATTCTCTGCCTCTCTGAGATGTACATTTTCTGTACCCAAGAATATCTTTCTTGGGGACTCGACATTCATCTTTGCTAAAATATATTCATAAAGCAAGAGTTTCTCCTTGTCAGTCTCCGAAGGGCACAAACTTAGCTCAATGCATACCCACGGGCAAAACCCGATGACACGTTCTACCTCTTTCAATACTAGCTCACCAGCGCTCAGTCCTTAAAACTCCTGCCTTATTTTCAGACACATGAGTTCCATCTCTTTTTCTATTACACTTAGTTAAGTCCCACCCGCTTAACTAAGTTGACACCATTTTTCTTACACACATCCACAGTGGAGAAGGAGGACCTACCTTGTGTGGAGACACAATGATAGAGCAGGGGCCCCATTACCCCATGACAGTCACTATCAAGTGAACTTACGGAAGCCATGCAGATCTAAGACCCTGAAACTATGAACTCTCATAGTCAAGGACTTCTCTGTGGCCAGGGGCGTAGACTTTGAAAGAAAGAGGAAGCTCATTGTAAATATTTCCCTCTGGGCAAAAGATAAATGAATGGAAAGGAAAATACCTTTAAGAAAAGCTTTCTCATTCATTCATTGATACATAGTGCAGTCCCAAAGAGCCTAAGCTGATTCATAAAAGGAAAGCGATTACAGAAGCATTGAGTCCTGGATAGGGTTTCACCTCTGGAGGCATAAGAGGCAAATTCTGATTGTGACTGATAAACAAATGCAACAGTGAGGCGATTAAAGACACTCACCTACTTTAATAGGATAACCGTGGCATCAAATGGACAGTGATTTTATTTTAATACTGCACATACTCAAGCAACTGTACTGTGGTGATGTAGAAGAAACTATTAGAAGCAAAAGAGGAAATCAAGGGACGACAAGGTCAGGAAGATGCAGAGAATTAAGACTGTGAGTGCATGGCTGTCTTTAAAACCCCAGCGGGGAAAATAGAAGCACCCAGGAGGAGATGAGCCCGTGACAAATAGCTGCTGCTGTGGTTTGAGCATGCTTGTCTCCATTAGATCTCATGTCGAAATTCCATGCTCATTTTGAAGTGTGGGACCAAGTAGCCTCTTTAAGAGGAGATTAAAGCCCCAATTTTATGAGTTTATTAGCCCATTCAGGTGGCAGATTAATTGATTATCTGGAGTTTGAGTCCTTCTGCAGGCCAATTTTGCTAAGCAATCTCCTTACCTCTCACCATGCAACCTGCCCTGTACCACCTCGGGGCTTTGCCAGCAAGGAGGCTGTCGTTAGATTCAGTAACTTGCCCTTGGAGTAGAATTAAGGCAGATGAAGCACTGTCACTTACCCAATCTGTGTTATTATATTGCTAGCAACAGAAACTATAATCAGACAGCTATACTCTCAGATTGGTTCAGCTAGATAATGCGAGCTGCACCTAGAAACAACCAAGAGCCTAGGACCACATAGATGCTGTGTTGTCAAAGGCACTAAGATGGTACCAGACAGTCTCAGCATCTTCGCCTGATCCTCTATGCTGTCAACACATTCGTGAGCAATAATAACAAGAATGAAAAAACTACTTCTGAAAAAAAAGCAGTAATGAGGCTTGGGGATAAGCAAAGAGAACTTCATTGTGTCTTCAAGACACACTAGACAGATGAGATCTGAGAGAGGGAATCTAGAGCACGTGACGGTACGTGTTAGGATGCAAAAATGCAAGGGAATGTTGAAATTGAGAGTTTGTGTTTAGAATGCATAGTGATAATGCAATATAAAGCATCTTAAGAAGTGTTAGAGGAGAAATTTTCTTTTTAAAAGATAAATTCTGACATTGATAAGGAAAGTAAAATTAAGGAGAGTAGACTCTAAAGCCAAAGAAACACAGTGGGAACACAAGTGATCTACAAAGGAAACCTCCACCGGTGCACTTCCTGACAAACTCAAGGGCGAGATGACCCTGAGGACCTGCAGAAGCAACAGGAGGATAGATTTAACAGATGTTCATTTTCAATGTTCATACACTTAGTCAAGAACAACATCCAGGGGCTGGAGAGATGGCTCAGAGGTTAAGAGCATTGCCTGCTCTTCCAA
>LOEQ01001148.1:4291-16398 GCA_001685075.1 Bramus lutescens | reverse complement strand
AAAACCTCGGGCCAGTCAGATGGCTCATTAGGCAAAAGCATTAGTTTCCAACAACCTGACAACCCAAGTTCAATTCCTGGAACCCACATGATTGAAAGAGAGAAACCACTTCCTGCATGCTATCCTTCGTTCTCCATACTAGAGCCATACTGTGTGCGCACACACACAAATGCATACATACATACATACAGACAGACAGACAGATAACTAGATAAATTTAAAATTTTAATAATTAAAAGAAAAAAGATATTATGTATCCCAAATAACTTAGTCAAGCCTTTTTCTGAAAATTGTGTTTACACTATGATTAGTTTACATAGCAGAATTATTATCCCTGTTGATTTTCAGCCTAATGCGAAGAATGTCATGGCAGATTTTTAAAGTAAGGATTCTGTTTAGGTCCCTTTGGACCCTGATTAATACGACTTACTGGATTTTACTATATGAACTCCCCGAATACCAGTTCCCCAGAGGTAGTTTCAACTCAAAACTGATTAAATGGAGAGATTCCCAGAACACAGAATTCTGAAATGCATCATGAAGACTAAACTAGAAAGCAGATGTGGCGATTTGAAAGAAAGTGACCCTCACAGACTCACAGAAAGTGGCACTTTTAGGAGGTGTGCCACTGTGGGACAGACTTTGAGGTTTCAGAAGCTCCAGCTATGCCCAGTGTCACATCACAGCCTCTTCCTGCCACCTTCAGATCTGGATGCAGAACTCTCAGCTTCCTCCCCAGCACCATGTCTGCCTGCACGCTGCCATGCTGCCCACATCATGAAACAGATTAAACCTCTGAGCTATAAGCCAATCCCAATTATTTTCTATTATAAGAGCTGCCATGGTAAATCAGGTGGTGGTAATGCACACCTTTAATTCCACCACTTGGGAGGCAAAGGCAGGCAGATCTCTGAGAATTCGAGGCCAATCTGGTCTACAGAGCTAGTTCCAGGACAGCCAAGGCTACACAAAGAACCCTGCCTCAAAAAAACAAAAACAAACAAATAAATGACTTGCCATGGTCATGGTGTCGCTTCTCAGCAACAGAAACCCTAACTGAGTCAGCAGACTTATTTATGTTACACATTTTACTTACTGATTTCATCTTTTTTTCAGAGTAAGCAGAAATATGTAAGAAGGGAGCCAACCTTCACGCTTCATAGCCCTCCATATTATCTCAGCATGAGCCCCATACCTCTATGCATAAATTACACCAAAGCAGCCAGCACTCGAGTCCCTACCATAAATCAACTGAAGAAGCAAAGACAAATGACTGGCAAGGTTTCCAGTACCTCTCCAAATAGCTCCATCCTTGGAAAGTATATGACTTCAGACGTGGGGGGATCCCCAGAGTCACAGTGGATATGGCAGCATCTTGGCATACTATAATTATAAATATGTCTTGGCATCCCATAACTCTGCCCCAATTCAGCTGCCTTCTGTTACGCTCTCGTGACTCCAGAAGTAAGGCAAGCATAAATTTTAGAAGACATACATAGATGCCTGAGTTTGGGTTCCGTGCTTCTGCATCAGATCTGCTGCCTTAATTAGCAAGAAAAAGACAGACAGACAGACATGAATGCTGAACGGTGGCTGAGCAAAGGCTCAGGAAACTCCAGGGTCAATTCCATAGTCACATACTCACAAGACAAGAAGCACAGGCTTCCCTTTCTCAGTGTGCTTATGTAACAGCAAACCTTCATCACTGAATTTCTATTGAGTGTCCTTTCCATCATGGCTCTGGATCACATCCTTACATATTTAGATTTGATGTTTTAGAAGCATTTAAAGCAAGAGAAAAATCGAAACAGAAGAAAAAAAGAAGAGCAAGGGGAGAGAGAGGATTAAGGGGGAAATACAGACATCAGAAGACTCACAAGAAGTACTTAGAGTTCTCTCCAGGTTCTAGCATTTTAAGAAGGATTTTAAAGAGAAGGTTCTAACTGGGTCTAGCCCTGCTTTCCTTTCAGGCTTCTAACATGGTGGTCGTCATAAGCACACTGGCTATGCCTTGTCCAGCCACAGTTCCTTTGAGGCACAGTCTTGGACTTTTCTGAACAAATACCACATGTAAATTTCTATGTTTTTATGAATAGCCTGGATGCCTGTGTAAACTGAGACTGTAAAATAAGGAAGAATCCTAAGAGAAGAGTATTTGAAAAGACGGCTACTTGACTCTGAAACTACATGGCTTGGTCAGGAAAGAATGGGTGGACTATAAAATGCAATTCAGTGATTCACAACCCAAGGGTCACAAAATAGCAACTTCCTGAGCATGCAATGGTGCCAAGGAGCAGACAACAGGATGCAGCTCTGAAACACTTGCTTTCTGAAAGACGGTGATGACAAATGTCTCTTGCTTTAAACGTATGTTTTGCCAAAACACAGCAAGCAATGTCCAGTGGTCAATAAAAACCAGTGCAGCTGTGAAGTCAGACACAGCACATTCACCGCAGGGCTAAGAAGACCAGGGAAAGAATGAAAAAGCTATCAGTAAACTTCAGGGCAGGGTTCAGAGTTAGGTGTTGCCTGTCAGGAAGAGAAGGATGACCATCTTGACAGAATGTGATGGTGAAAAGGAAAGGAAAATTGAAAGATTAAAAAGAAGATAGCGATGTTGGGGCTGAAGAGAGGGTTCAGCAGTTAAGAGAACTTAACTGTTTTTCCAGAGGATGCAAGTTAGAGTCCCCACACTGATGCCCAGTGACTCACTGCCACTTGGAGCTCCAGCTGCAGGGCTTCTGATGCCTCTGGCCTCACTTGCACATACCCACACATTAACATAAATGCGTCAAAATTTTAAAAATGAATCTACAAAAAAAAGGGAGAAGACAAGATGGAAGTCGAGAAAGAATAAAACGATGATAAACAAATATGAGGAAGGAAGATGAGTATCACAAGGACAGCCATGCAGTGAGGCGGAACCCGTGCAGGGCGCACGCGCAGTGTCTTCATTCTATGAGCAGGCTTCACGTAATGAGCCAAAGTATGGGTATCAGCTGGATTCAAATACCATGCCTTCAGTGTGGTAGAACCCAGCAAGAGTTCTCTGTCCCCTGACTCCTGGAAGGTATCTCTCTCTTCAGAGTGTGAAAGCTTTCTGAAGCACCCCCGTCAAGTTGCGAGCGTCAGCTTTATGTGCACACTCAGTTTGCTAATGATGTAACTTCCATGGATGGATGCCTTTTTCCTGGGACGTACTAAAGCTGACAAGGGAACCACTTCAGAAGAGGCATCATGGCAGTTAACTCAGTCCGTTAATCTGCAGTTCAGACACAGGCACACCGTCCCTGTGACTGGAACACAGACCACTGCTCTGTCCTGCCCTTAACTTTCTCCTGCTTGTAATATCCATCCCAAAAGTAATTATGAAAATTGAAGGCAACTTTAAACAGTGTCCCATCCCCAATTATCTATCCATCTGTTAAGCATTAACTGCAATTGTTGTGTGTGACTTTGAATCCTCAATGAAAGAATATAAGGAATGCTTTTGTTTCCTAATAAAATATTATTTTATAAGCAACTATCACTATATTAACTTTATAATACATAAACTTTACAAGTAGGGAAGATGTTGCCAGTAATAAGAAAGGAAAACTAATGTATGGCTAAGCAATTATAAATCAAAACAAAATAATGAGACTAAAGGTCACTTCTGGATACCAGAACTAAAACCAATCTTTGTTGTTTGCCTTTCATTTACCTAGTTTTCCAAAATTTCTTCCCCAAAAAAGAATTTATTGTTTTATAAATATATAGGCTATTTAAATATAATTGATATATTTATATAATTACACCTATAGAAAGTGAATATAAATGCACTTATTCATCATACTATATGTAAAGTATAGTACATGATTTAAAATATTTAGATGATCAATCTTACAATATTCTAGGGGAAAGGTTTCTATTTTATTTTTATGTATGTTCAATTATATGTTTTATTTTGTGTTTGCCTGTACATACATATGTGCACAACATGCTTGCCTGGTGTCCAAGGAGTCGAGACTAGGACATCAAATCTCCTGGAAGTGGAGTTACAGATGGCTGTGAGCTACCACGTGGGTGCTGGGACCTGAAGCCAGATCCTCTGCAAGAGCAGCAAATGCTCATAACTGCTGATTTGATTTGGTTTTTAGACTCTCGTCTCAAGTAGAACTAGTAATTTTATGCTCATCTGTTCTTAAAAACCCTTAAGCTGTGTGAGGTTGGACTTTATCCCAACTCACTGGCCAATGTCATCTTCTAGGCTTTAATCTCATGTACGATGAGAAAAGTAACAGGAATCTAACTGGTCCACGTTTTCATGACTATGCACACAAACTGGAGTTCAGCTTGTCTAGCTAACGTCCATCCAACCATCTTTTTAAAATAGTATCTTCAGATTCAACCAGTAATTTTGTAACTAGTTCAAAGATTAAAATTTTGTTCCCCAAATTCATTTTATGCAGTCACACCACCCATACCAACCGATTAGGGTGGTTCCCAAAACAGTAAGCAGCTTTGGGGACTGTGTAGAGATACAAAATACAGCAGATGGAACTGCAGGTGATGGTCACCCCAGTCTCTGATGCTCCACTCCCTTTCAGCTAAGTTTATCTATGCACAACATGACTTGATTACGGGCGCAGTCCTTGGCCACATCTAGATTCTAGGGCACAAGATATCACTGATGGGTCAGCATAGGGAATATCAGCTTTGCTTGAGCTAATAGGGTGCCATGACAATAAGGAGGTTTACAAACAACTCCAGCTGTGCACAGCCTATTCCCCAGCCCCACTGAGAACAAGGCCAAGTGTCGGCCAGTGTGAGGGAAAGACAGAGAGAGTAACACAAAAGCAGACTGGCTTTCAGGAACTTACTGTATCCTGTTCTTTTCATTTCTTTTCCCAGGGTTTCAGTAATCTCAGAACGGTGATCCTGCTCCACTTTACCACTTGGTTCCTCCAGAACATCTCCAAAGAGCAGCAAACATCTCGAAGCTCTAACAACTCCATTTCTGCCAAGGAAGTGTAATGGCTCTGAGAACATATGAAGATCATTAGCTAAGCTTAATGACCATTTATTTATCTAAAAATGTTTCGTGGTCAATATTTATTAAATTTCTACTGAATAAAGATGCTGGATGTGATCCCTAAGGGCTTGCAATTTAGAAGAAAAGAGGAGGGCTACTGATAAGACACTAACACAGAATCACAGAGGGGGATCCTGGACGATACGTGATTAGAACCAATCCAGTCTCCTCAGTCCCAGTTTAACCCAGGACTTCCCAAGTGTCTTCAGAGAAGCCTTAATGAGACAGCCTAAGAAAAGCAATAAAACACCCTCAGTCAAGTCACTCTGAGAAACGGTTATGAGCCAAAATAAAAGACATCTGAGTACCTGAAAGACAGAAAAATACCAGAACCATATTAATGTTACCAGTTTTCAAATTTATCTAATTTCATGTCCTTTTTTGTTCTTACAGTTATTAATATCTGTGACATCTACTTGGATGGATTAAATGCCCTGTCATTTGATTGAACATTTAGTTCTCGGGTTGCTGCAGATAGTTATAAAAATGGTTATAGATATGGATCTATTTTCATTCTTCTACAGGTTGACATCCAGTTCTGCCAGCACCATTTGTGGGAGCCTAGTCTGTTTGGATGCTCACCTTCCTAGACCTGGATGGAGTGGGAAGGACCTTGGACTTCCCATAAGGCAGAGAACCCTGACTGCTCTTTGGACTGGAAAGGGAGGGGGAGAGTGAATGGGGAGGGGGAGGGGGAGGAAATGGGAGGAGGGGAGGAGGTGTAAATTTTTAATAATAATAAAGAAAAGGAAAAAATGGTTAGGCTCTACAGAAGGCGACACTAATAGGAGATACTGTTCTCTGTGATCTGAGTAGGTCTCGTGCTATTAGTTGAAAGACCTTAATGGCAAAACTGAGGTCTGGCTAAGGAAGGAGAAATTTCACCTCAAGATCGCAGCATGAGATCCTGCCGAAGACCACCAAACTGCTGCCTGTCCTACAGACTGCAGGCTTCCAGGTTCCAATCCTTGGATAGGAGCAAGTCATATATGCATTATATTCATTTGTTTACAAATATAGAATGATATCTATAACATGCATAATCAATTTATAAGTTTAATTTGCATCAATACTTTTAAAATAAAGTATAAATATAAAGGGTAAGAATTCATATTTAACATAAGTATTATATTTTAAATTAAAATGGTTGAGTATGGAGGTATATATAATATGTATCTTAGATACATATATTTTGTATTTGTCAACTGCTTTTGTTCTTCTCTGATAAAACGTACCAATGAAATAGTATTTTACATAACATCTATAGGAACTACCATAAAATCCAGTCTTCTGCAACACGTGACTACCATCTTCAACAGCCACCTTTATAATCAGACACTAGGAGCTCTGTGCCCAAACTTCAATGTTTAAGGGCTATGGTAAGAGGTGCTACTTGTAGCTATGTTCATGATCTTTTCTACTATCTCCCACACTCAAAAATGTGATAAAAGGAAACACAGCCTTGCTATGAATTGAAAATGTTATCCAGTAACAGTTCTCTATGGGATATGCATGGGTGTATCAACGTGCACAGAGACCAAAGCCCTTGCCCAGGCCAAGATGATTGGTGAAATAAAATCACTATTGTCCTGGACGATGGTGAACAGAAGCCAGTATTAGGGTTTAAATTCATTTCTTTTGCTCTAAAGGAAAGACAAAACCTATGGACCTATCCCGTACTTCCCAAAAGTGAAGCAATGCAGAAAAGTAAACCTGCACCCCTTCAAACACCATGCCAAACCTGAACCACCTCTGCGCTCAGACAAACCAACAACATTGTTTAAGATGATTCAAGATGGGCTTCTCTTAAACATGAGCACTGGTTTGTTAAGCTACATTTGCATCCTAACTGGCAAAAGGCAATCTAGAAGAGCAAAATCTGAGCATATACAGATGTAAGAAAGTCCTTCTTAGGGAGATGGACAGGGCAGAATGGTATAAGTTTCCATTTCCTTACTCTTGTGAGTACACAGGTGATATGTGTGTTTCAATGTTCTTTAAACATTGATAACCCCATGTATCTATACTCTTTAAAGAATTTAGAGACAGACTCTGATGAATGCAATGTTCACTGGCATGGAGAAATACTTCCATGTGCTGTTTAGTTTCTAATTACAAAAGATTCTGGACTGTACACCTAGGTATAAAGAGCTATGGATCGCAGCATTAAAAACCCTGTTGAACATTGCGGCAGGTTCCAATGAATTACGGTCCTTTGTGAAAACCATTTACCCCCAGGGATGGAAACTTCTCTCATATGTTTCAGATATTCACAACCAACAGGAGTTTGTGTACTAAGTTCAACCACCAAACTATGAGCACTCAGAATTCCATTATATTACCTGAGAAGCAAGCTAAGTCAAGAATAGACAGACAATTAAAAGTTTAAAACACACACACACACACACACACACACACACACAACAGGTCAGAGAATTTGGGAGGTGGGAACCAAGTAGAACAATACTTTCACTTTTTAATGAAATTATGAAACTAATAACAAGCTGGAGGGGGGGCCAGGAAGATGAAGACATATGCACAGCAACAAGCCCATTCCTTATCTCAAGCTTAGCTATAGGCAAAAAAAAAAAACACTGTTGCCATCTTTCCTGTTATCAACAACAGTTAATGAAAATAACTATCTTGAACCATGATGTGGGATTCCCCTCTGAATGCTGTGAATACCATTGGCTAATAAAGAATGGCTTTGAGCCTATACCTCAGAACAGAGGTAGGCGGGAAAAACTAAACTGAATGCTGGGAAAGAGAAAGGCGGAGTAAGCCATGGAGCTGCCACCAGAAACAGACATACTGAAACCTTGCCAGTAGGTCACGAGACTTGTGGTAAAATATAAAATAATGGACATAGGTTAATTCCAGATGTAAGATCTAGCTAGCAATACGCTTAAGTAATTGGTCAAGTAGTGATTTAATTAATAAAGTTTCTGTGTGATTATTTTGGAACTAAGCAGCCAGGAATAAAGGACCTATTACAACAGAACCAGGTGCTGGTAGTGCATGCCTTTAATCCCAGCACTAAGAAGACAGAGGAAGGCAGATCTCTGAATTTGAGGCCAGCCTGGTCGATATAGTGAGTTCTGCAATAGCCAGGGATATACAGAGAAACCCTATCTCAAAAAAATCTATAAACAAACAAACATAAGATAAAGTAGTTTAAACTTTACTTGCCAACGTATCACGCTAGTCAGTAAGAATGCTGGGCCTAGGAAGAAAAGAAAAGACAAGAATATGCAAGTCCTAGTTAGTTTCAACATCAACTTTTCATAACCTCATTACCTGAGAAGGGAATTTCAGCTGCAGAAGATCAGACTGGACTGTGAGCATGGCAGTGAGGTGCTGTCTTGTTTGTTAACCGCCATTGTAAGGCCTAGCCCACTGTGGGCAGTACCACTCTCTCCGAAAGATGTCCTGGGTTACAAAACAATGCTAGCTACACACGTGGACACCTGCAAGTGAACCACCAATCGGTAGGTAAGTCAGCAGTTCTCAATCTGGGGTCATGACCCCTTTAGTGGCCAAGTGACCCTTTCACAGGGGTCACTTGTCAGATATCTTCCATATCAGAAATTCACATTATGACTCATGACGGTAGCAAACTGCGGTTATGAAGGAGCAATGAAAATAATTTTACAATGAGGTCACCCCCAGAGGAACTGTATATTAAGGGGTCACAGCATGCCAAAGTCTGAGAGCCATGGCTCTAAGGCATCTACTTCAAGTTCCTATCTGAGTTCCTGCCTTGCATTCCTTCAGTGATGAGTGAGATCTGTAAACTGAGACAAATTCTTGCTTCCCAGCTATGGTTTGAATGAGAATGCACTCCACAGGCTTACATGTTTGACTCATTGATTACCCGCTGGTGGAACTGTTTGAGGAGGATAAAGAAGCGTGTCTTTGTTGAAGGAGGTGTGGCCTTGGAGGTAGACATGGAGGTTTCAAAAGACTAATGCTTCCCCCAGTATCTTCCCTGCTTCCTGCTTGCAGATCTAGAAGAGAATTCTCAGCTACTCCTCCGATTGTGTCTTTGCTCTGTCATCACGGATTCCAAACCTTCTGAAACCTAAGACCATTTAAGCCTTTCTCTGTGAGTTGCTTTGCTCATGGTGTTTTATCACAGCAACAAAACAATAATACACTTAGGGAAGTGTATTAATTTTGTGATAATTGCTTTTGATCTATGTGTTCCAGCATGGCAACAGAAAGGAAAC
This sequence comes from Bramus lutescens, assembly GCA_001685075.1. NCBI lineage: Eukaryota > Metazoa > Chordata > Mammalia > Rodentia > Cricetidae > Bramus > Bramus lutescens. Next base: position 7,095 of record LOEQ01001148.1, on the reverse strand, counting down.
TACATTTGAAACATAATTAATGCAAATTAAGTGCAGACATCCTTAAGTGACCTTAAGAATAAACATAGAAAATACATTTATATAATATTATTGTATTGTAAATATAATTATAAATATATAGTTGGAGGATCAATATTGTTCTCAAATAAAAGAAAACAAAGTTGATTTCATGACTCATACAAGTTCCATGAAAGTATTAATAACTGCTTGTAATCTGGTAACACAATATTGACTAATATGTTGATAAATAAAATATTAACTAATATATATTTATATTGCATATAAATATTACAGCAGTATATTAATCTAGCCATCTGCTTTGATGTTTAATTTGCTAACAACAGGAAGAACATTCAAGAAAGGATTTAGTTTAAATCCTATATTTCAATGTAGATATTCTTTTTAAAACTGGTAGGCCACTCATCTAGTTGACTAGTTTCTTCAGGTGAATTGTATAAATTTAGTATCTCAGTCCAAATCACTCCAGCCTGGAACAAGATGCAGGAATCAGGCATACAGGACTCTGAGCTGGGATGTCAGGACATCATGGAACAGGGACTTCCCCAGTGAGAACAATGTCACGAGCAAGATGTTGTCATGAGTTTAAAGATATTTCTTGCAATTGAGACATTAAGATGGCATCCTTTGCTTGTCCCCAAATGAACACAATACATAATGTAGAAGAAGACAGTGTACATTTTACCATCAGAATATGTAGCCGCTTCTTGTAGACAGGCAATTTTGCATTCTGAAATAATTTAGGAAAGCCGTAGGAGGAAAAGACAGGAATGGTTTAAATTCAAGGTTCTGAAAACAGCATTTGTGAGGAAACACTCTGCTGGAGTCCAAGTGCAGAAGACCCAAATTCCAGCAGGGTTGGTTTAACCAGAACTCCTCTTACCCCGGATATCTTAGGAACATTCCAGCCACTGTTCATGCTCCTTGAGAATTAATTCTCACTTGCTCAAGCTACATTCAGAGTTGAACTGGCTGCCTGACTTCTGAGATACCAGATGCTATGCAGAGATCTCTGTACCTGTCTCAGTGGGCCTGGAAAAGTCTCTTGCCACACTTTAAATATTTTTATTTAGCATATGCTAGGGACTGTGAAGGCACATAGAAACAAAACATCTTAGATGGGTTCAACTATAGAAGCAGACAAGCTCTGGCAGCAGACAGAAGAGAAAATATATATGTAAAGTTGCCTGCCTCTAAGTCAAACAGGGTTTCCTAAGATGATGATAACATATACAGCTTATCCTGTGGAAGGGAAAGATACTTATAAAACAGGTTCTGTTCTCTCTCTCTCTCTCTCTCTCACACACACACACACACACACACACACACACACACACACACACACACGGAATCGAATAATAGAGAGGCTGTACCCTGAGAGAGCATGACCTATCCTTAATGCAGAAAAACAGCTAGCAGAGCCGAACCCCAAGCTGAGAGTGCAAACCTGGTGGGAAAGAACCTGGAAGAGAAGAGAAGCTGCCCTGGCTGTGAAAGGGAGATCCGCAAACCACCTGGGATCAGCGCTCTTAAAGAATCTGAAGTCATGAAGTGACATAATCAAACCTGACCTCGGTAACATCACCTTGCAAGCAGAGTGGGAAGTCTCACAACCTGGGAGAGACTTCCAAATAACTGTACTAAAAGGTCTCAGAAGCATATCAAGAGGCAAGTGGATCAATATGTACTGGAGATGGAAACTTCACATGGCAACATTTATTGCATGTGTGTAACATATTAGAAACTATGCCAAGAACTTTCTGATGCATGAACTCACTGAGTGGACACAATATCTTCACGACATCATAACTCTGGTGAGGTTCAAAAGAATATGAGACTTTCGAAGTCTGATGCATCTATTAAGAGAAAGGATTTGTGTTATCAGTAGGAACAGAGGAGAAATCCAGAACACTTCTGATGATCCTAGGTGGAAAGCAAAGTAGGTGGCAGCCACTGAGACAGGGCACACAATGGGAAAGATGCTGTGGTTCACGCTACTGCTTGGGAATGAGAGAAGATGGTGTTGGTTTTGAATAGCCTGCTTTGAATCAGCATTGCTTTGTCTTCCAACAGACAGTTGCAGCAGACCAACCTGAACAGGCGAAGTTTCTGCGTTAAGTGGTGCAGCTGCATCCCATAAGCAAAGAGGAACTACTGCCAAGCTGATATTCCCCAACTAAGGCAAAACAGACTTTCTGAGTTCATCCCTTCCCTTACAACACCATCCGCACATGTTCCAAGAAGCAGACCATTCGAGGGCAATAGCTTAAGTCTTCTCACTGGTACTGTAGCCATTTCTTTTCTTCTTGTAACAAAATACTCAATGAAGGAAACTTAAGAATGGCATACTTCATCTCACAGTTTGAGGGTGGGGTCCATGAAGGTGGGAAGCATGGGAGCGGGAGCAGGAGCCACTGTTTCATTGCACACCCAGAAAGCAAGGAGAGATTAAGGCTTGATGCTCAGCCCTCTTCTCATTTTTAATTTGGTCCAGGACCCCAATCTTTGGGATGGTGTGATCCACAAAGATGGTGAGTCTCCCATTCTGGGAAAAACTTTCATAGACACATCCTGAGATGTGTTGCCATGGCCATTTTAATTCCAGGCACATTGACAATGAAAATTAACTAAGGTAAATTCCCAATGTCACGGTTCATGGGCGATAATATATTTTATAACTTTTAAAAAAATAGCCTAAGATATTCAGTTATGGGCTGGAGAGATGGCTCAGAGGTTAAGAGCACTGGCTGCTCCTTCCAGAGGTCCTGAGTTCAATTCCCAGCAAC
>LOEQ01001147.1:244153-263654 GCA_001685075.1 Bramus lutescens | reverse complement strand
TCTCACATGCCAGTTCTTGCAACTATTGCCTGTGCTACTAGGGTTCTACTCAGAAAGTCTCGCTGGGACCTGTAGTGTGTTTCCCTTTAGCAGTTTCATGTTGTGGATGAAGACATTTAATTTTGAATTGATTAGCAGGGTGAGTGCTGTGGATCTAATTTTATTCTTCTGTAGGTGTGTATCCAGTATAACATGATGAAGGGGAAACTTGATATTTTTCTTATTTTATATTTGCCTTATTTTTCTTTGTATCCAAATAGCTAGATTTTTAATTTAATGTTTTCCATCAATTAGTATTCAGTGTATATCCTCTATGCTTAGTATTTTAGTGATTGCCCAAAGTAATTTAATAGCCTTCTCAAAAATGTTTAAAGTTAAATCTTTTCTTCATCACCCTTTTTATTATACAAAAAGAACCCAAAGATCTCAGAACTACTATACAGACTTGTATGCTAGTGTTGATTTGTACTTTAGTTCCACTTTAGTTCAGCTAACCTCTCAAATCTCTTATCTATTGTTTTATTCAAAGTTTATTTAGACTTTCATATATTTACTTAGAATCTCTATATAATTTAACCTCCATATCTAGACTATATATGTTCCATGCCCCATTCTTTCCTGCACCTTTATCCTTTATCTTTTAATGTGGTATTTTGTTTCCCTTTAGAACACCATTGGAATTTTTCTTTCTTCAAGGTCTATTTGTGATAAGCTCTCTTAAGTTTTATTGGTTTGAAAAATATATTAATTATCTTCTTAATTGCTGGAAGATAATTTTGCTTGGTATACACTTTTGGACCGACAGTTTTTTTTATTTTTGTTTTTGTTTTAACCTTGGAGCATATAAAAAGTCCCTTTAGCTATTGATTTCAATTGTGGCTATTAACTAATTTTCTTTTCTTTGGAAAAATCTCAGCCAGCAAACAGAAATTATTTTTTTCAACTTTCTTTGGGGTCTTTAAAGAACTGCATTATTTCTGCTTTGTGGTTTCACCACATGGATCCTGGTGGGGAGTATTTTAGGGCTTTATTATTTTGCTTCACATCCATCGAGCTTCCTCATCAATTCTTCATGTAACTTTGTTACCCTTTTCTAACCTTTAAAAAATATGCTATGGCCTGCCTGGTGGTGGTGGTGCACACCTTTAATACTAGCATTCAGGAGACAGAGGCAAGTGGACTTCTGAGTTTGAGTTTATGGCCAGCCTGGCCTACAAAACAAATTCCAGGACAGCCAGGGATACACAGAGCAACTCTGTGTCTCAAAACATATAATTAATATATATTAGTGCATATTTATAATAGATGTTAAAATAGATAAATATGTGCCTCAGTATCCCCTCTTATCCTCCACATCTCAGCCACTCTCTCTTTCCATCTCCTAATCTCTAGATAGTCTTTCTGGAGTTTGTTTTGGTCTCTCTTCTAACTCACCAAGTTTCCTATTAATTGTGTCTAATCTGATGTGCACCATTAGCTTTTTAGGTTTTGTTTCAAAATTTAAAGGATGCAGTTCATGCACACACACACACACACACACACACACACACACATATGATTTGGTCTTTTAGAAATCAACTTTATGGTCTTACGACCATTTTTTTGGCTCACATTTCTGTCTCTTTTATTTCTTCAACCACATGAATCACAATGATCTTGTCTTTTGTGTCTTTTGAGAATCTGATTCTATGTCTGTGGCTGTCATTGAAGGCTTCCTGTGTGGGTTGTAATTGTTAATCATGTCTTCTAAGGTCCCCATGAAAGCCATGTCTCCCTGGCTACCTTGACTTTCAGACCCTGTAGAAATGCTTGCTAGAGTTGCTAGCTTTCCTGTATCAGCCAGGCCTTGCCAGACACCATGTTCTGCTCTCTTGCTGTCTTTCTCTTGGGGAGCATTTGCTCTCAGAAGATCTAGATCTCTGCATTCCAGAGGGAGTGCTCTGAGGGGCCTCTGCTCAGGTGACCTGATGCTGTGCAGGGTTAAGTTGTTATCTTGGTCAGGAAGCTTGTTCAGTTTATTCTACCAGCTCTTGGTGGGCAAGGCATGTTTGTTAGCATCAGAAAACATGGAGCAAGTGAGAAGTTCACTGATGGCTGTCCCCAACACTGAGCTTCAGGGTTTATCTTTATTTAACTTCTTCCACAGGCTAGAATTTTATCAATGAGGAAGCCAAGCCTGAGAATGAGGAACAGTCCAAGGCCACATGTGAGGGTCAGAGTGTGAGCCCAGTTGACTTCCAGAGTGTGTATGGGTGTGTGTGGGTAGGTATGAGGGCGTGTGTGCGTGTGCACACGTGTGCAAGCATGTGCATGCTTTGAGTATGTTTTCTTGCTGCCTTTCCCTAATGTTGCACAATAGAGGTGATGAACTCTCAGTGTGGCCTGAAAAGCTGATGTTTAAAGTTCAGACTCCCTCCTACAGGACACACGGCCCTGCTTTATTATAATGACACCTATGTGTCATGTCATCTTGGTTTAGTGAGTAATTTTAAGATGTGTTAAGAGTTATGTTTTGGTGTTGGAGAGATGGCTCAGAGATTAAGAGTACTGGCTGCTCTTCCAGAGATCCTGAGTTCAATTCCCAGCAAACACATGGTAGCTCACAGCCATTTATGGTGAGATCTGATGCCCTCTTCTGGAATGCAGGCATACATGCAGGCAGAATGTTGTATACGTAATAAATAAATGAGTTACATTTTGAATAGAACATTTTCCTTTAGTTAGCTTTGACCTTTCTTGGTGTTTAAGAACAGGAAGTGAAACCCCAGCTCTCCAGAAAGCCAGGGTAGAGGGCAGGGCCATGGGCAGTTGGGAATCAGGGGCAGTCTATCCATCTTTGCCCCACGCTGACACTGACTCTGGGGCAGGAGGCCTTTCCGTTCTCTCTTCTGCAGTGACAGTCCACTCTCCAGCGATTAGAGGAAGAGGCTGTGGGAGCTGGAGTCAGGCTGGCTCTGTGCCTTGGTGGCGGGTGTGTTTCCTGGGACCACTGTTTGTATGTTCACCTTCTAGACTCGGTGGGAGATCCTGCTGAGGAGAGGGTTATGGAAGCTAGCAGTGTCAGAACCATTACAGTTGTTGCTTCTTGAGCATGTGTGCACCAAGGTCCTTGCTTACCTCTCTTTACAGCAAGACTTCATTCCATATGTGTAACTTCTATAATTTAAGAAACCCTTTTTCACAAAATAGAAGCTTCCAGAGAGATGATTGTGTGGGTAATGGCACTTTCCACCAAGTAGTGAGACTTGAGTTCGATTCCTGGGACTCAAATGGTGGAAGGAGATCACTGATTCCCCCAAGTTGTTCTCTGACCTCCACATGCATGCCAAGGCAGGTGCCCCCGNTGTCATTTCTATGAACAAACATGCTATATACAACATAGGAATACATATACACAGGACACATGTGCTACACACGTCACATACCACAAAACACACACACCACACATCATGGCTCCTCACAGAGCACAGGCATTTGAAAAGCATGTGGGCACACTCCCTGCATGTAGATGCGCTTGTGATGTCGAACAAACCTTGCTGGAATTTGCCAGATGATGTTGTCAGGGAGGGATTATGGACGTCTCAGCAGCCAGTGCAAAGGACATGGGTGGAGCAGGGCAAGGAAGGTGGCTCTGGGTCCTTTCTGCCTCCTCACACAAGCCTTTCTGATTTCCACAGACAGTGCTGGACGTGGAAGTCTGTAGAAAGGATTGCAATGTGACAGGATGGGCAGGTTCCAAGAGTCACCGTCTGTGGTTGTTCTAGAGTTCAGAAGGAAATCCTTTCAGCCAGGGACCGCCCTCTCCTTCCTGGTTTAGGCCTCACGTAGCCACCTAGCCTTTGTTCTTCTAGGCCCTGGCCAGGCCTTTGAGGCTCATTTTGATACCTTATGTCTGCCAAAGTAGCAGTCCTAGACGCTTGTGACTGGGCTTAAGTTGTGTCTATAGTTTGTGTTCATAAAGGGGGAATTTATATGACACTTTGGCATGTACCAGGCAACGGAAAGGTTTCAGTGGGTGCTTTTCAGGGCAGAGCCCGTGGGCACTCTCTTGTCTTATCTTCCTTTGCTGTTGGTCATCTTGTAGCCTTGTCCTAATCTGTCCTGCTCAAACAGTGTCTTTTTAAAGACATAAATCAAATCTCTGTGTGTGTGTGTATGCATGCGTGTGTGCATGTGTGTGCATGGTGTATGCTCTATGTGCATATGTCTATGTATATTCTCACGGCTGGGCACACACACTGGCTCAATGCCAGAGGTTAACATGAAATGTCACATGTTCTGTTTCCCTTCTCGATGCAGGATGTACGAGGGTGACGTCACAATCATGCATCCTGGGATCATATGCATCATGGTGAGACTGCTGCCTCGCCTGTACCTTGACGACCACCCACAGGTATCTCTTGATGACCGCATGTATTTCNTGTCATTTCTATGAACAAACATGCTATATACAACATAGGAATACATATACACAGGACACATGTGCTACACACGTCACATACCACAAAACACACACACCACACATCATGGCTCCTCACAGAGCACAGGCATTTGAAAAGCATGTGGGCACACTCCCTGCATGTAGATGCGCTTGTGATGTCGAACAAACCTTGCTGGAATTTGCCAGATGATGTTGTCAGGGAGGGATTATGGACGTCTCAGCAGCCAGTGCAAAGGACATGGGTGGAGCAGGGCAAGGAAGGTGGCTCTGGGTCCTTTCTGCCTCCTCACACAAGCCTTTCTGATTTCCACAGACAGTGCTGGACGTGGAAGTCTGTAGAAAGGATTGCAATGTGACAGGATGGGCAGGTTCCAAGAGTCACCGTCTGTGGTTGTTCTAGAGTTCAGAAGGAAATCCTTTCAGCCAGGGACCGCCCTCTCCTTCCTGGTTTAGGCCTCACGTAGCCACCTAGCCTTTGTTCTTCTAGGCCCTGGCCAGGCCTTTGAGGCTCATTTTGATACCTTATGTCTGCCAAAGTAGCAGTCCTAGACGCTTGTGACTGGGCTTAAGTTGTGTCTATAGTTTGTGTTCATAAAGGGGGAATTTATATGACACTTTGGCATGTACCAGGCAACGGAAAGGTTTCAGTGGGTGCTTTTCAGGGCAGAGCCCGTGGGCACTCTCTTGTCTTATCTTCCTTTGCTGTTGGTCATCTTGTAGCCTTGTCCTAATCTGTCCTGCTCAAACAGTGTCTTTTTAAAGACATAAATCAAATCTCTGTGTGTGTGTGTATGCATGCGTGTGTGCATGTGTGTGCATGGTGTATGCTCTATGTGCATATGTCTATGTATATTCTCATGGCTGGGCACACACTGGCTCAATGCCAGAGGTTAACATGAAATGTCACATGTCCTGTTTCCCTTCTCGATGCAGGATGTACGAGGGTGACGTCACGATCATGCATCCTGGGATCATATGCATCATGGTGAGACTGCTGCCTCGCCTGTACCTTGACGACCACCCACAGGTATCTCTTGATGACCGCATGTATTTCGTCTTTGCTGCCCGGCTTGTCTATAGAGTGCCATCTGGTGTGAGATTTTCTTCATTTTAATGTACAGTAATTAGCAGAGTCACCCCTAGGTAGAACCTCTTGAAGGGTGGTGTCAGTGTTTCTTGGACCCTGGATAGATCTGTGTCCAGCCTTCAAGGGGCATTCAAAGCAGTCACTCCTGGATTAGGTGGCCTTCTCAAAACAACAGGTGAAAGAACCTAGTTAAAGGTAATTGGATCAGCTTTGCTTCATCCACGGAGGGCATCCGTTTTAGGAAGAAATGGCAGTTAATTGGTGTTCATGCCATCTGAATGTAACTGTGACATAGCACAAATTTTCAGGCCTCTGAAACTCGAGAAAAGTGAAGTGGAGCGGGAGACTCTTGCTGGTAGAGATGGGACTGGTTTTAACTAAGAAATGGTGGTGTCTGGCGTAGGAATCAAAATAGCCCTAATATGTTCTATGTGCATTTGTTCCCTGGTGACTTTGCTTCTCATTCTGCATGATGTTCTCCTGAAGAGCAGCGACACAGTGAGCATAAAGCTGGTGAAGGGGGAGATGCATCATAGTCATGTGGAATGGACTGGACACATGGGCTATGGGGTTAGGGATAACTATGCCCTCACAGTCCTGGGTCATGGGGTGATACTCCACCAAGGACAGACTTCTCCTGTGTTCATGTGATGAAGTGACCTAACAGGGTGTATCCTTGTTTTTAAGCAGCACATGCCAGTATTTCTCACGACACTGTGTGTCAACAAGGATGGGAACATAGTCCCCATGGTACTGGCTCGGGTGGAACCCCACAAAAGGCTCCTTTATGAATGGACCCATACTTCACGGGGCCAGCACCTGTGGCCAGGGGCCACTGAAGAGCCAGCTCAGCTTGGCCATCTATCTGTGCCCTTGTCTCAAGCTGTCAGTTTGGTACAGGTCTCCTCTATAGGGTCATCTGTGTCAGGCCTCTAACTGTGTTTCTACGTGGGTTCCCAGGAGGGCACACAGCATCTTAGGGTCCCTAAAGGCACAGAAACAGAGGCTTCTAGGCTTTCTGGAAATTCAGGTCTGGGACAAGTCAATATTGTCTCCACAGTGTTTCATCATTCCAAGTGAGAAAGTCACAGGCTCAGTTTAGCCTCGGCACACGGGGAACTAAACACCCCTTTATCAATGTGGGTGCTGCCATGTGTGCATAGTAAAGGGGACTTGCTGGGGACCAGATTTAAAGACAAATTTCCTGAGGCATTCTGCCCTTAAATCAAATGCCTTGTAGTTGATGAGTTACCTAAACTCTGAGACCTTTCCTTCTTTACCTTAATGCCTCCATACGCCTGTCTTAAGCATACTGGAAACACATGCATCAGACAGCCCCTCTCTGCCAGGAGTGCAATGTCAGCCATATTCTATAGCAGTTCTTAAAAACCCATAAGCAGCCCTTCCCTGCCCCATTGTGCAAGTGCTTGAGGTTCAGGAGAGTTACGTGACTTCCTAAGATCTTACAGTTGGCGAGAAGATCTGCAAGACCTGGCCCCAAGGCAGGCTCAGTGAGTAGGTCTCTGATCTTTGCAGCTCTTGTGAAGTGCAGGGATGTGTGTTGGCATGGTGCATCTTTCCCAGGCATTCACCTCCCCATGAGGCTGGCTCCTTTGGCTGTTCCATACAATACTACGATAATGGCTATGCCAGTGGTCTGGGTGTCTCAGCAACCAACCTGATGGCTATGTTCTGCAGAGACCCACTCCAGTGACAGACAGTGAGGGGACAGTGAGACATAAGGAGGGCTGGTCCACTGCTGCTTATCCCCACGGATGTAGCTGAACCTGACATTCAGATGTTTGCTCGCTCTGTGGTATCAACCACGCAAATTAAATATGCAAACAAGGAATCCATTTGGCATGATCCTCTTCTTCTATTCAGGTCAATATGTAATTGAGGGAACGTCCCGATTCATCTTCACCATTTCTCAGATATGCAAATGAACACAGTGATGCATTTTCTCAGATATTTTCTGCAGATGCCAAATCAGCAGCTATTAAAAGTTGGATAATTACAATAATTAATTCCTGAAAGGGGGGATGGTGGGAGAAACCTCATACTATCAGATAGAACAGTAAATCAAAGGAGAAATGAAGCCACACAAGAAATTGCTGAAACGGAGCTGCTTTTAAGCTTCTGCCAACTTTGTTGCCTGGAAAGGAGAGGACTGGGGGTCTCAGTAGATGGCAGTGTTAGGAAGGGATGGAGAACGGCTCCTGTTCAGCTCCCGAGGGTCTGCAGGCTGCTCCTAACGCTCACTATGCTCTTCCTCTTACTCTGACCCTTCCTCCCCTTGACTGAGAAATGGTTGGTGCCAGAGGCCACTGCTTAAATAACCTTATGGGTGTCCTGTTCTGGTTTATTTCCAATCACAGCTACATTAAATTTGTTCTACGTGCAGCCCTCAGAAATGCCAGTAGCGCAGGCTGCTCTTAGAAATAGATAACCCCACTCTTTCTCTGCTGCTAGCGTTTTCACCCATATTAAAAAATGGGGAGGTAGAAATTCAGTGATGCATAATGCAAAAAATTGGAATTCAGCTCAGTTTCTTGGTCTCGGAAAACCCCAATTCATTGGGAAGATGCTTTCCTTTCCCATCGCTCTCAGCAACGACAAGGATCTGGCCCCGTAAGGACATGGCTGTGGGCGGGAGCTCTAACCAGCTCTAAATGCCTCTCTACTTCCTCCAGGGCTGTGGCTGTCAGTCAGCTATTGGCATGGACATATTTACCTGTGCATCAGACAGCTGTAGTACAGAGTAGGATCCAACTTAACAGAGTTGGCTGTAGCACAATCTGTGTTGGAGCAACCAATGGGATGGCTTGCTTCTGTGACTAACTGGAATCCCGTAGCTTGCACCTCTGGTTCTTCACAGAAGAGTGGTAGGAGAACTTGGGCTCTGGGTTGAGGATGGAGGGGCAGAGGTCACAGAAGATAGGTGGAAAACACTGACCTGGTGGTAGGAGAGTTTCTCTACAGGCCTGGGGGCAGAGAGAGGAGGGACACTGGTGCGAGGCTTGAAAGAAAAGACATGCCCACCCTCAGCAAGAGAGAGAGNGGGGGGTGGCTCAGACACAGAGAGGTACAAAAAAAGAGGCCTATTTGGTTTTTTTCAGCTGGGGTTTTACATTTTAACATGCAAGTGGGGTTGGGAAGGTCAGCCATGATGTCAAGCTAAGAGATCTGAACCATCTTGGGTTACCAAACATTGTGACAGCTAACACTTCTAGATTTAATGACTACTTACTCTTCAAAGGCCATGTAGACAGTAGACCATGGTCAGGTCTCTTGTGTGCCATCCAATAATCACAGTACCATGGGGATTGTTAGGGCTCTCACTCAATAATATCATTATTCTTATGACAATCATGAAGGCAAATGAGAGCCAAGGCCAAGGCTTCCTGACAAGGGAAGACTTTAATCCAATGGGGAAGCATACCAACTTAGCATTAAGACATATTTATGTTTTTGTGTTGGAAGAATTTAAGTGAAACATAATCGCCAGGCTTTAAATGTTCCTTTCAGGGAATGGTAAAACATGAAACCCTTGCTTTCTGAAGTAGTGTTTCTAAATGTGGACCCTTATGTTAGACATAGAAAGTTAGGCTTTGCTTTTACATCACGAATTCAATACTGACCTTTGGATTTTGATAATTGTTCATTGTAACAAGCTTTGCTGTATATGTATTGTCTTTAAGCTTTATTTTCCATGAACCTTGTGCGACATACTTTAACCTTTCAGTTTTGTTTTCACCTTTCCTTTTTAGAAAATTCTTTGCATTAAGATGACATTATCTCACCATACAAGGTCCTCCCTTACACTGAAGAGTCTTTCTTTAGCATTTTTCAAGCTCCTCAACCAATCCTCATAACTGTCAGTACCACTGCTGCTTGATGATGCTTCTTTGTCTTAGTTTTCCTTAAAAATTTAGGAAGCTTTTTTTAAAAGTAAACTAACAGCCTATTCCAATGAAGACCAAGGAAGCTGCTGCAGAAAGAAGCATGGGTAACTAACGTTAACAGTTCAGAGAGAGTGCTGTTTTCTTTCCTGCAGAAATAATTGAGTTAACTAATTGGTTAAATATGTAAAAGCTTCATAACAAGCTTTCAGCTATTATTTTTGCTCAAAAGTGTTGATTCTTCAACTTAGGCCCACAAGGTAACTCCAAACAGGATGAAAATTTGGCACCCCTGCCCTTACTTTGTGTCTATCTCTTTTACTTTGAGGCAGACACATGCCCGCCCAGCTCTGCATAGACAGGCCAATTACTTAAGGTGTGACTACCGAGTCATTTCCTTTTCCTTCAAAGTCAAAGATACAGAAATAAATGATTGTTGCAAAGCTGTAGTCACCTTGGGCTCCAGGAACTGCAAAGCTCCCCAGAACAGGCCATTTTCCGTGAGAAGCGGTTCTCTGTAGAATGAGACTGTACCCCAGAGAAGAGCAGTGCCCAGAGAATGAGGACTCCTTTGGACTCCCCTGCAGCACCATAGACGCCACATGATCAAGCAGACTCATAATCATGAGCACCTCTTCTCTCTTTGCTCCATTTTCCCATTTAAATATAAAGACCAGATCAGTACCCCGAAGATGGGCACAGCATCATTGGAGCTCTGTGTCTGTTTCCCTCAAAGCTGTCATATTGCCCAGATCTCCTCTCTTCATGTAAGCCCCACCATTATTCATCTCTTCAGCTGGCGTATTGTGATGGAGGCTGAACCTCACCTGGCATCCAAGTTGACCCCTTTGCCTTAAATGCTCTGTTAAACTGGGAACTACAAGGAATTTGGGCTAATTTAACAACTGCAGTGTATGGAAACACATAAGTTTGGATTTTGTGTAAACACGGTACGGACATAAACACCCTTGAGGACAAGTTGTACGTACAGCCATACATAAAAAAAACAGGCTGCCACTGCCCCTAAAGACATTGTAGCTTTCACTTAGATGCATCACTTGTCATTTTTAAGAGACCACAGATTTGATTATTTCCCCCATAGCATCAAGCAACCCTTAATTCTAAGCCTTCACTTCCAAAGACATAACTCTTAACAAAGCAGAGAGAAAAAACTGTATCCCTTAAGTGAAAACTAAGAGGTCAGCAGAGGAGGCTTCCCGTGCCTCAGGCTCAGGTTAGTGTCCTGCTTCAGCGGCTATTCTGCAGAGGGAGGCACCCATACCAAGGGGAGCATCAAATTCAGTAATAAGGGTTGGAAAGCCTGGTGTGGGGTCCACAGGGTGGCCTGGATGAAAGCCTTTAGCAAAACCCGAAGAGCTCTGAGGGACACCACAGTCTGCTGCATTGCAGCCCAAGGGCTGAACCGTCTCAGGCGTCCTATGCCTCCTGCTCTATCTTAGAGGACGTCATAAGAATCTTTTCCTTTGACACTGAGTTTTGTTCTTTCAGGGATTTCTAAAGAGACAAGTCGTGAGACGATGATAAAGATGAGGGGGAGATGGTAGGTCAGAGAGGAGAGAGGAAGGCTGAGAAAAATGAGGTTCCTTACAATTTATCATTGACTTTGACAAAGCCTCTAAAATTTTCTTAGGAGTTTCCTAATTTTTTTTAAAAAACACTTCTCTTTTTAAAAATATCTTCTAATTTCTTGAGAATTAGCAGTTTCATATTTTTGCTTCCAGATGCTTTAAAATGATAATTAAATCTGGTCACCCATTTACTTTCTTTATCTAGGACTTCTGGCAGTATGAACAAAGCAAAACAAAAGCCATTTAAAATGGCAGATGTTCCATGTTCTGTCTCCAAACATTTCTACCTTCCTTGAATTCCTAGTTCCCATTTTAGTGACTTCTAACTTTCCTTTTTTGGGAAATTGCAGCCTTTCTGCTAACTGGTGGATTTACCTGCTGTTCTGGGGTGGGTAGGGAGCTCTCTTGGGCTTGCCTCAAGGTCGGTTCCTCCCACTCAAATTATTTTACATATTTATGCAGACAAGAAGGGGTCCGAGACTGTGGGGTGGGATTTGTTATCCTGGCTGAGGCTATGGTGTATCCTGAGGAGTCCCAAAACACGTCCATTCCACTGGGCTGGCAGGAGCAAGCACCTCTTCTTTTCAGCAACTTCATGATCAGACACTTGGTATTTCTCTTATTCATTTTCTTTTTAAAAACATCTTTATGTGCATAAGCCTTCTGCCTTGCGTTCCTGGTGCCCATGGAGGCTGCTGGATTTCCTTGAATGGAAGTTACAATTTCTAGCTGTCATATGGGTGATAGAATTGAATCTGAGTCCTTTGGAAGAAGAGCCAGTATGCCTAATCGCTGAACTGTCTCTCCAATCCTTTGGCACTCTGTATTTCTAAACTAAAAGAGGCAAGGTTCCCTTAGGCAGGAGAGGAGACAGCAAGATTTGCAGAGTTGAATGCAGGAGGAACGGAGGGAAAAGGACAGACTGCTAGCAAACAATGGTTCTGAGAAATGCTTTCACAAATAAAAGGATATTTAACAACCTGCTCAGAATAAACCACTGGGCAGGAAAGGCTCAATGACATCCACCCAGTAGGCAACGTGGACAATTGAGCAAGCGCCTGTGTTGGTGCCTGGCACTGATCCAGATGGCTCCTTTTATGAAAATGACTTGTCCTTTGGCCCCAACCCAAAATTTTCCTCAAGAGGGTAAGAAGTAGTTTATTCTGAACTGAATGTGGCTTGGGAACACAGTTCCGAGCTTCCTGGAATGACACGCTCCACTATGAATGTGGTCAGGTGACCTGGAATGACATGCTCCATTATAAATGTGGTCACATGAACTGTTATAGGCAGAGGGAGCATGCATAATGAGATAAAGCATTGCATCTGGCAAAGACAATGAGTGAGCATGACAGGCAGGTGGTTCACAGCAAAGGAGGGAAAGCCCCGCTATGAGTTTTAGATGCTATTTGATGGATATTTGTAACTTTTGAGTTGGTTCAAGCTAGTGGTCTGCTAACTGTTTGGTCAGGTACAGAGGTGGGTGATAAATTGGTTATTAAGGGGACTCAAGGTAGCCCAAGTCAGTTTTGACTCTGGGTCTGTAACATCCCAACTCGGCAATCATGAATATTTTAATTGGTCAATGAACCTTGTAGGATGTTCAATACAGAAATGACCTTTCTTCATGGGAGCTTCAGAAAGCTGTGGGCAAAATTAAGATTGTTGCTAAGTGCTTGGTGTATGATCCCAAAGCAAGGCTTGAAACACTTGCTCCTGGCCAGGTTGCCCTTTTTGCAAGAGGCATGGCTGTGAGAAAGTATGCAAAGCAGTGACTTGTCCAGATCCAGGTATCTGAGAGACCTTGTCTACCTCCAGTGAGTTAGTGCCACATGTGCTCCAGAGACCTGAAGGCTCTGGACAGGGCAATAGCTGTGGAGACTTCCTGCATGGCCCAATGGGGCAGAGAGGAGGGACATGAGATTCATTTATCTGTGATCTCATTTGTGCCTAAGTTGGGAAATGGGTGTCATTTTCTGGAATTTGCCTTTGTATTTCAAACACTTGAACTAATACCTAACCATCAAATTTCAAATACCTAAAATATCGACAGTGCTAATAGCTGTGGATAGCATTACGTGAGGATGAGTAATTGAAAAGGGCTATTTTGCCCAACAAGGAACTTAGTAAAGATCTGTGCTTGTTACACTGTACCACAGTCAATAGTCTGTGTTTTCTGCCTTCCCCACAAAGCCCAACCTCAAATATTTCCATTATTCTCCCATGAAAAATTTCAGGCAGCATTCAAAATCCAGGAGGCTTCTTGGAGTGATCTGTTAAGCAAAGCAAATGGACCCAATCTTACATGGAGACAAAGAGAATGAAAAGCTCACTGAGACCCGGGGTGATGGGGTAGACATTAAAGTCAAGTGGGATTCACGTGGCCTAAATGGCAGCTGATCTTTCTTCTAGTTTCTTCTGCCATCTTACCATGCCATTTCCTGCTTTTGTACCTCAAGGTTAGCGCCTCAAATTATGTACAAGTCACAAAAATTACAGACTGAATTTCTTGGGGCCAGGGATCATGGGAATGTATAAATAAAGGCAGGTGATAAGGCGTAGTAAGGCCTCTGGTCACAGGAGGTAAATTTATCCACATAAAGGGGTTCACATTTAACTAAGGGGAAAAGTAAAAATAAAAGCAAACTGCACCTAGAAAACCCAAACACATCTGTGGCTGCCGTATACATCCCTTGTGAGGTGCCAAGTTCTCTTTACAATGAAGGCAGTGTGCATGGCGAACTACCCACCTTCAAAAGACACCTAGAGACAGCACCTGTTCTGATGTCATTATCATGACTCAAGGAGATGGATGGAAGCATTTCAGGCCTCAGGGCCTCATCTGCAAAGTGGGTAATGGCTCCTATTGAGAAGACCAGTGGATAGAGAGCCCAGGAGGCCTGAGCTCTGTGCCCTTAGCATGCATATGCTAGGCATGCTCCTCATCCAGAACTTTGGCTCTTGGGAGCTGAGGTCATGGCATTTCCAGCTCTGCAAATGTTAACTGGAAGAAAATACATTTTAGTTAAACCAGTCAGAATATGGCTGGATTCAGAGTGATGGCAAGAGGAGAGGGGTTGGTCCTTACCAGCCAGAGCAATGAAGGAGAATCCACTAGGCCAGAACTCAGTGGCCAGGATTGTCAGGCCTGAACCTGGGTCTAAAGGCCAGAACTCAGCGGCCAGGATTACCAAGCCTGCACTGGTTGGTCTAAAGGCACATTCATGCAGGGAGGGAAAGGACAGACGCACTGGGGGTGTCAGTGTCTACAGGTACATTCTTCATAGTCCCTGTGGGGATGAGAATGGCACTTGAGGAATTCCACTGTGGGAGGAAGTGAGCCCCATTGACAGATGGCCAGGCTCTGAGCTTGGGCCTAGCCACATCTTCTTAGACTCCTTGCTGAACTCAGGACCAGCTGTGAGGAGTGCACAAAGAGAGCACCACAGGGCTTCAAGTCCCTCACTCCCAAGCCTGGGATCCGAGCTTGCCAAGGGCGTGGGATATAGATCTGGGTTGTGCCAGGACTGGGATGAAATCTTGGAATGGACACAAAGTCACTGAAAGATACTAACTAGATATGTGGCATCCTCTAGAACATGGCACAGAGACTCGGTGACTTCTTGTGTCAACTGCACCAGAAGACAGTGGGTCTCCAAGTACTTGTCAAGAGTGAGGTCTGTCCTGCCATTCCAGGCTCCCTGGTTCTCCAGGACTGGTGATCTGAGGCCTTCAGGGCCCTGTGCCACACTAGGTCTCTTTCGCAGTTGCTGAGCTGGGGCAGGATTTAGCAGAAAGAAAACAGGCCAAGCACCTTTGCATGGTATCGGAAGACCCTCATTTTGTCACAGGTGTGCCTTGTGACCTTTAGATCATGTCCCCTGGGCTGTGATCAATTTCACCTCCTACCTTTCCTCATGCCAAGCCTTCAAAAACAGCCACACACGCTATCCAGCTTACTCTCAGGTCACTATTCTTCAACAGGTAATTGTTACACCAACTGATTTGAAGTCTTTGTCAGCTCTCTGACTGGGGTACACCTCCTATCTAGAATATTCTGTGATTGCATCTATTAGGCAGATGCTGTGCCTGAGGTACACAGACTCCATGGAGACAGGGTTTTGAGGATCTGGAGGATGAGGCAGGGGAGGAGAAAGGAGAGGAGAAGAGATAGTGAGAGGGAGGGAGCAATGGGGAGAACAAAATTGAGAAAGGAGGAGGAAAGAAGGGAGATAAACTGGTCATGGAGTGGCTTGACCACAGGAAGCATGGACGTAGTGCTGGTTTGGGAAAGTCAGAAAAGATGTCTTTGGCGAGAGGGCATGTGATGCCTCTTGATGATAAGCAGGGGATCACTGGCCGGAGAGGACTGGGGCAGAACCCTCCATCTTAGCTATTAGTCAGAAAGGGGTGTGGTGTCTTCAGTAGAGGAGCTTAGAATACCCCCATATCCAGAGCCAGGTAGAGGAAACAGAAAGAGATAAGTAGGTATATTAGTGACATTGTCCTCTTTTCTGACCCTGAGAAGAAGCAAGGTAGGAAGGGCTCATCTTGGCCTAGAGTTTAAAGTTGCATACAGTCCATCTTGGCAGGGAAGGCAGGATGAGGGCCATGTGAGGTGCCTGTCATGTTTCATCCATGACAAGGGAAGCAGGGAGCTGGCGGGAAGTGACACCAGACTATAAAACCTCAAACCTCTCCTTAATGACCCCTAATGATTCACCTTCTTCCAGGAATGTCCAGCCTATGGCTCATAGGTTGTTTTTATGCCATGTGCTGCCAAAGATGGCTAGAATAAACAGATTATTAGGGATCTTTTTTGGGGGTAACTTGATTGTGTGGTTTGCGAACACGAACTCTTTATGTGGTAACTTTGTTTTGCAACATCATAGGTTAGATATGGCTGAAGGATCTACTGACTTCACAGCCTTCCAAAACAGCATCGTCAACTATGTGGGAACCAAGAGTTGAAACACAGCATCTGTGAGGAACATACCACATTCAATCCATGGCAGTTAGGAAGAGATGAGAGCCTAGGCTTCTGCTATCAGGAAGCACAGCCTTTGTATGGATGTTGTCTGGGAAGAGGGAGGTGGAACAGAGGCTCATTCCTTCATAACCAGCTTGGCTTTAGCAACCAATCTGTCCAGCACAGCAAGAAAGACATGGTTTCTGCTGATTAAATAGAACTTATATTCTCACTTACATCTAGTTTTGTCAACTTGACAGAATCTAGAGTTACCTGGGAAGAGAAGCTCAGTGAGGAACTGTCTGGATCAGGTTGGCCTGTGGGTGTGTCTGTGGGCATGTCCCTGGGGGTTGTCTTGGTTGTGTTGTATAAGGTGTGAACCCTGACCAACTGTAGGTGGCTCCATTCCCTGGGCCTAGGGTCCTGGGTTGAGAAACGGCAGAGAGAATGAGCCAAAAGCTCGCATACACGTGTTAGTTCCTTCTTCTCTGCACTTGACTGTGATATGATCAGACTAGTTGCTTTACAGTCCTGCTGACTGACTTCCCCGGAGAGGTGGACTGTAGCCTGGGATTGTGAGCCTGAAATCCCGAGAGAACAAAAAGCAAACCCTTTCTCTCTGCAGCAGCCTTTGTCAGGCTAGTTTGTCAGAAACAGGAAAGAAAGCTAAGATGCAAACTGAGCCGAGATGACGAACTCTCATGTCTAGGATGCTGTAGGAGTAGCGCAGAAGAATGTGGAACCATGGCAAGATGACAGCTCCACGCCATGGAAGGAGAAAAAAAATCGATTCTAAGTAAGCAATTTGAAAACAAACAAAACTTACCAAGAATGGCTTTCCAGAGGGCCCCCATCCTTAGCAACCTTGTTACAATTTTTAGTAACCAGAAGAGCAAATGTCATGGAAAACCCGTTACCTCACTCCCCCAAGTGGGAGACCATTTCAACCAAATTGGAGTAAACAACTAATCCAATATGAGTGAATAAGAAAGGCCCTGGTTCTGTTAGAGTTCTAGAAGAAGCCAACTCTAGGTGTAGAGATTTTGTCTCTCGGGTCATCAGGGTTAGTGTTGGGAAGGCACCCTGCGCACTGGAGTGTTCAACACTCCAGCCTCCTTGAACACACTTAGCTGTGCTATTTTCTACGGCTATAAGAAAGCAAGTGGTGCTGCCGGCTTTGTAAGGAGAGAAGACTCAAAAGCCTCTGGCTGCAGAACAGAATTGCTTCAGCTCTAGCAGGTCCTCTTGGCAGATGACATCATAGTGGAGGGAAACATGAGAGAGAAAATGCCCCAATGGTACAAAATTGGAGTCCCACAAACTAGGCTAACTCTGAGGGCATGACCTCCAGTGGCTCATCCACCTCCCACCAGCCCCTTCTCTTCAAGGTCTTACCACATCCCAGACCACCATCCTACGAACCAAGCTTCTAGCACGTGGCCCCTTGGGGGACAAGCCACATCTAAAGGATGTCACCATCCCACTGAGACCCAGTTCTTTCTGGACACTGTGACTTATTAATGTGGACTAGGAAGAAAGTTGGGAAAATGGGGGAAATGAAAAAGAATAAATAAGCCAGGATGGACCCAAGTCTTGACTATTAGGAGGACAAAGCAGAACCTGACTTAGGGCCACCCCACTATCGCTTTGTGAGTTAGCTTTGAGAGTCCAACCCACCAGCTTGGTGACCCTTGACCTTACCACAGAGTCCTAATTGAACCACCTTCCCCTTTCCTGCATTGGAAGTACAATGCGTTAGGGAAATCAATCCATTTGCAGGGGGAGAAACCAGACTGGTTTCCTGCCACTGCTCATATTTTTACTAAAACCCCATTTTACTGGAACCAGCATTAAAAAAAAAAGCCAGCACATTTTATTCAAAACAAGACAATATTGGTATTGATGGGGCTGCCGTGATCATGAGAACAATCAATTTCAACTCCTCCATTATGGGGTATCGAGCAGTTTTGGAGTGAACTTGTGGCAGCATTAGACAGGGTCAGCATTTCCCCTTTGAAAACTTTCTCTTTTTTTTCCTTTTTGCATATTTAGATTGTAATTATAGCTCTCTGGTGGGGGAAGGGAGTCAAAAGACAAAAAACAGAGTCAAAGTCCCTAAAGCAATAAGTAAATACTTACTGGTAATGAAAAATTGGAGATTAGAGACATTTCTCTTTAATTCTTATTAATAATACATTCTGATATTATTTTTGCATCTAGCTTCATGCAGACTGTCTCCCCAGCTCTCACCCCAAACTCAAAGAATGCAGTTACCAAATGATAGCCCGATTCTGGTAGAGAGGATGGTCACAGCGGGAAGATGCATGTTTTCTCTCTGCTATCAGGTGTGCGGAGAAAGGCAGACAAGGTTCACATGGATGCAGGAAGAGACAGCATCAGAGGAAAGATGTAGGAAGCAAAGGCAGGGAAGTTGATACATTTCCACACAGATGAGGCCCTTGATGTACCAGCTATGGCACGGGATTTGTTTGATGCACACCAACTTAATCATGTCCGCTTTTAGATTCTCATTCCTGTTTGTCTAAGCATGGGTATCAGCAAGCTCAGACCAGCTATGCAGAGATCACTTTTAAATAGAAGTCTATGATACTTTAGAAGAGGTTTTGAATGTGTCCCTCAAGGGTTCCTGTAGTAGAAGCTCCATTCCCATTGGGGCAGTGTCCAGGGGGCTTTAAGGGACAGAGCCTAGTGGGAGGCCATGGGCATGCTGCCTTTGACAGGAATTGACATAGTTCTCAAGGGACCCCAGCAGGTTGTCTTAAAAGAGAAAGTGTGGTCCTTCTGTTGTCTCTGGCTTCTTGTCTCACTTTGTGATCCACCCCCTTTTCTTCTGTCCTTGCCATCTGAACGTGACACAGCCAAGTAGGTATAACATAGCCAGAGCTAAGCAAATGCATGTGTCATGCCCTTGAGCCTCCAGAAATATAAGCTAAATGGACCTGCTTTATAATATACAGTACTAGTCATTTCACTGGAGTAACATAAACCAGGCTAGTGTTGGAGCATCTCCTCCATGTGATGAGATATGTCTTCAACGTCAGCCAATGGTGGTGTTGACAAAACTGACAGTTTTAAATGACAAAATCATGCCCAGCAAGAAAGTCATCACTAAAGTCACTCACATAGTGGCATGCCCCCAAATTTTAAGCCAGAAGTATTACTCAAGGTAACTTAGACATGGGACGTTAAATGGCTAGAGGGCTCTTCAGGGTAAAAGAGCTGGACACAGAAGCCTAAGAACCTAACTTCCAATCCCCAGAACACAAACATCCGTAACCCTAGCATTCCTCCTATTAGGAGATGGGAGGCAGAAAGCGACAATGCCTGGAAGCTGATGTGTCATCCACAATGGGAAAAAAAGAGGCAAAAACAAAACAAAACAAAACAGCAAAAGATCCTGTCTTAAGGTAGAAGGTGAAGACAGGTATTGAAGTTGTCTTCTGATCTCTATGTGTATGCTGTGATGTAGTGATGTGTGAATTCACACACATA
>LOEQ01001147.1:233044-244063 GCA_001685075.1 Bramus lutescens | reverse complement strand
GGGGGGGTGGAAAGAAAAGGGGGAATTACTGAATGTCCTAGCTTTGAGACAGGAGTTGCAGGAGCTAGGCAGGTAAGTCTTGAGGTTGACTTAACAACAGGAAGGTACTATCTTTTGGCACAAAGCTACACAAATGGCTAAACCTGGCAAGGAGGTGATGAAATGATATACTTCTGAGATGAGTCCCAGGGTCATCATCAGTCCAGTCCCTTGCCATGTGACTCTGGGCAATTACCTTCTCTGAGCTCGGCTTCCTCATGTGCAGAGCAGAGACAGCCATGATCTGTGATTACATACTCTGTCCATGTTGGAATGCTGAGAGCACATCCTAAGTACCCAGGAGCTACTGCTGTCACAGGTAAAATGTGACCCTTAAAGTAAACATCAGCCCTGGCCTCCATTTTACCTTTAGGAGTCCATGAAATGTACACAGGGCCATGGGAAACGCCTTCTCTCCCAGACACTGAGCTGTGTTAGAGCATTTTCCTTGCTATGTGCAAATGGTCTCCCTGGCTTCTCTTCCATATCACTTTTAGTCTGCGACTCTCTTGAGAGTAGGCAGTGTCTGCATTACCAGTGCAGGACCCCTTAGTATCTGTTGGAGGAACAAGACTGAGAGAGGCTTGGGAAGATTCCAGGGAAACCTCCATAGATTATGGGAGTAGCACACATCTGTGGCTTGGTGAGATCAGATGCCAGTGCTCATGAGAGAGGTATCACAGCCGGCTTCCATATCAGCCTATTCCGTGGACTGGAGACAGAAGAATATGCTTTGTGTGTACTGAACGTGTGGACTTTGTATCTTGTCATTATTCCCGATAGAGCGGAATGTTGATGGCAAAGCATTTGCATTGTATTGCGTGCCCTAAGTAATCTAAAAGTGATTTAAAGGGTACAGGATGATGTCCACAGGCTAAGTGGAAATACCATGGCACTTTATTTAAATGACTCAAACATCTGTGGGTTTTGGCACTTGAGGGGAGTCCTGGAGTCCCTCTCTTGTGGGATGGGTGGGGATGACTGTATTAGGTAAGTGCCATTGTGGTTTCTCTTGGCTTTTCTCTGGTACCCTAACATCATTGACAATGACAGATATTTCTTTTCTTGAAACCACAAACTAGAACAAAGACTTAAAATATTGAAAGGATGGTGTGCATATGTGTGTGCGTGCACACGTGCATGCATGCATGTGTGTGTGTGTGTGTTGACTGTTTTGTTCATTCAACTAGGTGAGCCCTACCTTTGATATTCAAGTACAAACTAAAATGTAGAAATTCATTGAATAAATTCAGCTTGGGGAATGTGGGTCCACTTAGTGGCATAGCCACTCTTCAGGACCAGTGACTTCCTCACAGAAGGTCATAAAGCTGTATGACCAGGTTTTCCTGCCTTTTGTAGAAGTTGTAAGTCTCGATTTTGAGATCCTTAGACATTTTAGTGTTAGCAATCAATGCAGAAAGCTTCCCAATGTTAAATGGTTCTGACATCACCTTTTTGAGGAGGACCCAGATTCCTGCATTCCTGTGTGCAGCCTGTATTCTGAGTTGGTGGCTAACTCAAGTAGCTGACTTTTCCTGGCCTGTTATTGCTGGTGAGGCTAGCATTCAGAAGAACAGCTGAGACAGTGGGGTATAGGCAGCTGTGGGGGGCACAGGTGGCATGACAGAGCCACCCAGAGGACATTCCGCTCTCCCAGACTCACTGCTTGCTTTGATGGCCTCCTAGCTTTCTGAGGAGGTCCAGTGCTCCATGGCCAGTCACCTCCTATCCCTGGTGAAATCGGAGAAGAATCGCCAGGTCATGTGCGAGGCAGGGATGCTCCGGACACTTATGACCTTTTGCCGCAGAACACTCAGCACGGGTGGCAGTGTCCTGCACTCGCTTCTCATCAGGATCTTTGAAAAGCTCGGCTCCCAAGCCATCGAGCCAGATGTGCTAAGGTACTGCATGCATTAAGCATCCAACACTACAGACCCCAAGGCAGGATAGATAATGGGTACCCTGTGCACAATCAAGTCACCAGGGACAGGCATGTGCATCCTCTTCTCTGCTCCAGCATCAGATGTGTATGCACACAGAGCAGGCATAATCTCATCTGGCATTCTCTGGGGAATGGAAGTGTCCAGGAGGTAAATCTAGAGTTAATCCTGGAGGCCTGGACTGGATCCAGGGTCAGATTGCAAAGAGCCAGACTCTCAGGGGCAGTGGCCAGGGCAGCATGAAGAGGATCAGATGCAGGACTCCACTGTACCCTTCAGAGGTCTTCCTGCACACAGGAGAGATAGAAAGGACTCAGGAGAAGGGACAAGAAAGCAGAGGAGGAACATGTATCATGCAAGAAAGAAGAGTTAAGGCCCTTACTGCCCTGGAGCAGGATGGAGAAGATAGTCCAGGTTCACACTCAGCAGACTGTTACTTCCAAAGGAACAGAGGGGAGAGAAAATACCCCCCCCCAGTCAGTGGCTCTGGGACCCAGATTCTGGAGGAGCCTCCCAGGTACTCTCAAGCCTGTCAGACCAGGCCACAAAGCTAAGTACACAGGAAATACATTTATAAACCGGTAAATAGTGCATAGAATGAAGTCCAGTTTGAAGTTCCCAGCTTCACTAACTCTGCTGAATAGATAACAAGTTAAGGGCACACAGTTTCTGTGTGACTTTTGGAAATTGTATGTCAGGAGTGGGAGTATCTAGGGAAGTGGTCTGGAAAAGTTTGCCTGTAATGTAACTTTAGTTGCCTCTCTTGATGTTATGATATTCAGGCAGTTCCTAGGCCTTGGCATTCGCTCACCACAGCCAGATGCTTGGAAAAGCCTCCATTCGTCTCCTGGGCATGAAGACAACCCTGGGAACTCAGGTGAGGCAACAGAACAGGACTGGTTGAGGAGTTAACAGTTAACTGATGTGGGATTCCCCTCTGTATGCTGTGAATACCATTGGTTAATAAAGAACTGCTTTGGGCCTATAGCAGAGCTATAGGGGAACAGAGCTAGGTGAGGAAAACTAAACTGAATGCTGGGAGAAAGAAGGGCAGAGTCAGAGAGAAGACATTTTTATTACTGATGAATGATTGTTTTAAGATAGAAAAGTGGGTGGATTTTATAAGGTGTTTTTTTTTCTTCTTGCTGCTCAGTGGAGTAGGCAAAGTTTGCATAGAGATTGGGGTCCCAGCACCTCTCCTAGCCCCCACATGAGACAGGTGGTGTTAGGCAGCTGCCTGACCCTTTTACCTGAGGTCACAAAACAATGGTCCTCTTTTCTTTACAACCCAGGGGCCCCATGTGCTGCACTGGGCATAGGTGAGCAGCAAAGCTTTTTGTAAAGTTCACAGCTCAGGAACAAAGTGGGATGCTGGGAGTGGAAGCACTGGACAATGCCCAGAGCCAAACCAGCTATCTGAGAGCATGCCATGCTAGGGATCCAGTTTGGAAAGAAGGATGTTACAGACACCTTGAATGTAAGACCATGCACAGCACTGAGGCAAGCAAAGGCCAGCTCAGAATCAAAAGTGGAGAGCTAGGCTTGGAGCTGGCAGCCCGAGGCAGGTGAATATGGAAGACAGAGCTGCTGGTAAAGTCACTGTGAGGCCAGCAAGGAATGTCAGCCAGGCAAGCAAGACACTGACAGCAGCTGCAAATGCTATGCAGAGAGAGGAACATGCTAGACTTAAAAGAAGTCACTTAGAGCTGGTTATTGCCACCATTGCATAGTGTCTAAATCAGCAGAGTCCAGGCTGAAGGTCCACTGTATTTGGGAAGTACCTAGGGACTTTTGCAGAATGCTCCATTAGGCTGTGGCAGGAACATCAGAGATACTGCCAGAACAGGAGTGGTGCTACATCAGGCAAAGACACATCTTTTTTTTTGTTCCCTGCCTCAGGGTCATGTGCCGATACAGCTGACAAGCTTACAGATGCCAGCCCATGCCCTGGATGGTCTCAGGACCACAGATCCTTGTGGAGCTCCCAAGATTCAGCCACAGCCCTCCAGACAACATTGAGCCTCATTTCCATGACCTCCCCCCGCAATCTGCAGCCTCAGAGGGCAGCTCTGACTCCATCCTTCGTGGAATTCGACATGTCTGTGGAAGGTTATGGGTATGGAGAACTCATATATTTGGAAAATGATTTATTAATTTCTCAGTACTTCTGATGATCTATAACACTGGCTACACAATTTTGGCCCCTATTGGTTCTCATTGCTCAAACAGAGGTGTATTTAAGTAGTTACACCTCTGTCCAATGGAGAACGGCGGAGTTTCTATCCATGAAGGACCAGAGCCCTCTTCTTTCCTACTGTACTTGCTTCTAGAACGTTATCCATGTTGTCTGACCCCCAGGGAGGATTCATCCTCTCTGGGTATCCCATCACCACCAACTGTTTTCTGTTCTTGGAACCTCATTGCCTAAGAGGGCATACTGCTGCTGGAGTAGGGTGGAGCAGGGAGATGTCACAGCCCAGACTGCTGATGCCATCCAATGACCAGCAATTCTTTCCTATTTCCAGCTGTCTCTTTATTCCAACCTTGTCTACGGTCATGGGGACCAGCACAGAGCACTCCATCTCCGGAGGGACTGGATCAGGTAAGCATCTCCCAAGTCCTTAGGGGACTCTGACAGATTTCTACCCCACATCTCCAGAAAGCGCAAGTCTTTCCTCAGTCTCAAGTTTCTGCAGACGAGGAGACCTCTGCCTAACTGCATATGCTCACGGCCCCTTAGAGCGGCTACCCTATTCATCATGCATTGTGTGAGCTCACTCCACAGCCAGGGCTCAGGTAGCATTGACAGCTGTAGAGTAGCTGCATCTGAGGCTGAGCCATTGCACAGAAGCCCGGAACAGGCTGAAACGGAGCCGTGTGTATGCTGTCAGCTTTCTCTAGAGAGGGGTGTACGCTCTGGGGCCATTAGGAGGAGGTGAAACCATGGTAGGCGATTTCTGGGCGTCAGCTGGGAGTCTGGCCATGCTTTGCAAAGCATTTCACTGAACTTACATCACACTGGGCAGTGCGGCACAAGAGCTCAGAGTGACCTGAGGTCAGTGCTCCTGATTACCAAAGCCTGGTTCCTGGTGGTACATGGCTGGCCTGTCGGTTCAGGACAGACTTCCTTTCTGCGAATGGTCCCAAGTGTGCTAACACGGCTGCAGATGCTATGCTAGTGGGGACAGTAACGCCATTGGTATTGCCAACTCTGCTACAACTAGAACATGGTGCTTCCTTGGACCAGGCCATCTCTTCACCTTAGGTTCAGCTGATCTAGGGTCCTCACCTCCATGGGGCCCCAAGCCTGACTTAAGATCAGTTGCAGAGGCTTAGATATTTATAAGCCTCAGGGACAGCAACTTCTCTGCTCCCTTAGCAAGGCCACATGCCCTGCAGAGGCATGGGGTAGCAGGGCTCCAGGTCTGGGAGCCTCCTTATCCTGGCATGAACAGTGAGAAGCACCCCAAGCTTGGTGGAGTAGGAGTGAGTGTGGAGTGCGGAGTAGGCCAGATGCAGAGCTAGTTCCTGGTAAGCAGCCCAGCAGGGTGGAGTCAGAGCTGCCTGGTGTCTGCGTCCCAACTTGCGTCCTTGGCAGGACACAGAGTGTAAAGCTATGCTGTGCTCTACCCCCCAGGTACCCCCAGGCCATTCCCTCCACCAGGAGGACTCACCTTCTCCTGCTGGTTTCTGATCAGCCGGCAGGCCACTGTCATGGAGGGCCACCCCCTGCGCTTCCTGACCTTGGTGCGCCACCTGGCCAGGACTGAGCAGCCCTTTATCTGCTTCTCCGTCAGTCTCTGCATGGATGACCTCTCCCTGGTTGTGTCCACAGAAGAGAAAGAGTTTCAGCCCCTGGGTAAGACCCTGGGTTCCAAGGTCTGTGTGGTCATTGCCTGGGGAATGAGGCCCAGCCAGATGTTCTCACACAGATGTACATGGAAATTTGGTGACATCCTGTATCTCTTTATCTTTTTAAATGCTCCCTTGACTTCTGTACACAGTGAAAGGTCTAAGTCAATATTTGCAGTGTGCCACTCTGGTCTGGGCCCCGGGTGGCTCTAGAGGTCATGCTCATTGACCTTCCAGAAAACAAGTTCTGCCTTGACAGGAGGAATACTGGTGGGACTTGGGGTTAGTCATATGGACCACAAACTACATCATTAGGGAAAGGTTTATGAAGAATAGACTCAACTTAGTTGGAGCTGAAGTAGCCCTAGACCTGTCCACGAATGACCCAAATTCAGAGGGCTAACAGCTCTTCCACATGGCAGGTTGGTAACTCTGGGTACCTGGAAGCCTGATGGGGCTGGCTCAATAGAACCGATGACTGATCCTGGCTCGGCCCATCAGACTCCAGCATATCCCCAAGCTCACTTCCCTTATGGCTAAGCCCAGATACCTCAGCCATCACTCCTGTGCTAAGAGTCACTGCCTCCCAGCTAAGTCTATGGGAAGTCCTGAGAGAATGGCCACATTCTTGGCACTCAGTCAGACTGTTTGACTCCTCCCTCTCAGGTCACCTAACAGGTGCCTGACTGAAGCTGTTAGAGCTAACTGTGTGATTTGGTCTAAGCTCTCTGCCTTAGGGTACAACAACGAGCACCGCGTCTCACAGGGCTGTAGGCGTGTTAGTGAGGTAATGCTTGTAGCTGTGTTTAACTAGTGTCTGGCACAGAGGCTGAGCACGGGAAGTGATGGCAGCAGCTATTGCTGCAGGGAAGTCTGGTCCACAGACATAAGGCCCATGTGGGCTAGCCAGGGGTATCACCCTTGTCACTGCTCTTGGGTCTCTGTATCATATTGCTTCATGTGAGGTCCACTGTTCTTTTCTGCAGATGTCATGGAGCCTGAAGATGAGGCTGAGCCCTCTGCAGGGCGCCAGCTACAGGTCAGGTGCAGCCAGCTGCTGACTTGTGGCCAGTGGTATCACCTGGCTGTGGTGGTCAGCAAAGAAATGAAAAGGAATTGCACTGTGACAACGTATCTGGATGGACAAGCTATTGGTTCAGCCAAGGTCAATGTCAAACCCAAGATGTTGCCTTGATATGATCTGCTAATTACTCACCTCTCCATTTTTACTTGTTATTTATGTGTATATATATGTGTGTGTGTATGTTTATGTATATTTATGTATATGTATATGTATGTGGGTGTATCTGCATGTGTGTATACACGTGTGGATGTGTGTGTGGGTGTGATATCTTGATGGACCTTGCATTATGCCTACAAACCAATGAGAAGTAATGTGACATCTTTAGCATGTTGAGTCTTTCTATTTGTGATCATGATGTATCTCTCCTTTAACATAGATCTCTGAATTTTCTCTTATCAATTTGGAATTTTCAGTATGCAGATCCTGTTCATGTTTTATTAAATACACCATTTTTTCCCTTTGAATAGTTGTGAATGGACTTAGTTTCACTGTTAGTTTATAGATATGCAGTTGATTTTTGTGTTGGTTGGATACCCTGCGACTCTGATGAGCTCAGTAATTCCGGGAGATTAAAAACAATCATGAGCAAGCCTTCTGCAAATAGAAGCCTTTTATTTCTTCTTTTTGAACCATGCAGCAGTAATTATTGTAAGTTCATGCAACTATTAATGTTCCAATAATGGACACATGTTCTTAGTGCAACAACTGGGCCAAGGAAGCTGGACTTCTGTGTTTCTTTATATTTCTTGTCAAATTTGTTTCCAATGGTGGCATCGATGTGCCACGCCCCTCTGCAGCTACACTTTCTGGGGTGTTCTGCTGTGTGCTTCCCAGATTTGAGAGCCATCTTTATGACATTTTAGATAAAATAAAATTTTATTTTGGTGTGGGAAATGAACTTGTAACATTGTATCATCACATACAACTTTGATGGCTCTGGGGTAAGTGCTGCTCTTGTTTTAACAGATGCTGTATGTTCAGGCCTTACCAGGGACTTTCCTTTCAATGGACCCATCTTCATTTGTGGATGTTTATGGCTATATTGGGACCCCTAGAGTTTGGAAACAAAAGTCGTCACTAATCTGGCGTCTTGGCCCCACATACCTCTTTGAAGAAGACATATCAGTGGATGCATTAGCATTTATTATCAAACTTGGCCCGAGGTACTGTGGCAACTTTCAGGCTGTGCACCTTCAAGGTACGGAGTGTTTTGATTTATAACAGTTCTGCTCATATGAGTTTTTAAGTGGGTACCCAGTTATTTATAGCATATTTATAAAGAATAAACTCGGTAGAGGTCAATCATTAGGGGAGGCCTTTGTAATTGGAGCATTATATATTTACAACCCAAGAGAAACTGTCACAGAGGAGGAAATGACAATAGCCTTTAGATTTCAACTCCACAGTGCCTAATGGAGGAGGGTAGGTGAGTTATACTCTCAGCAAGGAAAGGGAGGGGGGAATGGGATAAATAAGTTACATTCCTTTTAATGAAGACGCTTTTTAACTAAAGTATACTGTTGTCTTCAATTATTAAACAGGCAGACAGCATCCCCATTTTCTTTATTGATTGTTGGCTGTTCAAGCAGGGAGCTTGCTCTCTGAGCTCTGCTAGGTCCAGGAGGTCAGTTTCCATCTGGAAATAAAGACAAATGCATCCTCGTTTGAAGGCCTTATATGCAGCCAAGGCGACTGAGTGCTGCTGAGTGCTTCAGTTTCCAGGACCAGGTCTGGTGTGGCCTTCATTTCCTATGGCCAATGGCATTGACCAGAGCCACTGACTCAGGTCTGGAGCCCAAGGGTCATTGACTCTGTAGTTATACAGTGTTCCTTTAGTAAGGGTTTGCTGACAGTCACCTGGAGACCAGAATACACATGCCAAGTGGGATGTTCACAGTAGCCATGCAGCACTCAAAGTCTTAGGTCTGTCAGTCCCATGCCCTTTCTCTTTCAGACAAAGTTACTTAGCCACTTGGAAGTGAAGCGAGAGCTTTGATAGACATTTCTATTCTTCTTAATTTCATACCTGCAGCACCTTCATTTTCTAGAAGAGTCCACCTTGAAGGGTTGCTGTCTGTTTATTTGTTGTCAATGTTTTGTTTGTTTTTGTCCTTATAGGGTCTCACTCTGTAGACCAGGCTGGCCTCAAACTCACAGCCATCCATCCACCTGCCCCAGCTTCCCGAGTGCTGGGATTAAAGGTCTGCCCCACCACACTTGGTTCCAATCTCATTCTCATCATATTAGGAACCAGAGAAGCATAGCTGGAGTAAACCTTTTGACACACAGATATGCAAAATGTACCAACATGCAGACACCCGCCCAGTGACCGCTTTAATGTGTGGTGGTGGGCATTTCATGGTCAAAGGGTCAGTTTCTTTCTCTGTAAAGGGAACTGACTAGATATATGCTGTCCTAGGAGAAGGCCTGGATGGTGAAGCCACACCCCTCATTGCGGAGGAAAGGGTTTCCTTTGGCCTTCATGTGTCCAGCTCTTCTATCACCAGCATAATGAACATCAGAAACACCTACAACGAGGTGGACAGCCGCCTAATCGCCAAGGAGGTACAGCGTCCCACATCCCTGGTTCCCTCTTCCCCACTGCAAACTTCACTGTGTGGCTTTCGTTGGCTACCAGGGCTTCAGTAACTATCCTGTGCTTGTCCATTCGTGGACAGACAGACAGGTGCATGTCATATTTCTCACCCCATTTGCTAGGACACAGCCAGCTTCCCCACCAGGACTAAGCCTTTTTAAAATTGTTTAAAGAGGAATATGTGTGCCCTTCCTGGTGAAGGACTCAGAACTCTTTCAATATCATTTTGATTTTGGAAACCCTACTACTGATCTTTGCTTTGAACACTAGTGATCCTACAGAACAAGCAAATGCATGTGTAAAGAAAGATGCTATGTGCCTCACCATTTCCTAATCCCTGCAGAAATATCTCTTTTGAGTTCAGTGCTGAGGACTGTTGGTTTATATTCTCTTCACTCGAATGGGCAGAGGGCCCCAGGTGTCAGGATCGAGACCCTGGCATGCACCAAAGTTGTGTCTTCTTGCATATCCTGATTACGGAAGGCAGGATTCCTCTCCTCCTGGGTCTCTGAAATCGGTAGTAGAAATGGGGCTTTGCAGAGCCTGAGCTGAGAAAGTCTTTGTTCTTGGTTTTTCGAGACAGGGTTTCTCTGTGCAGCCTTGGGTGTCCTGAAACTCACTCTGTAGACCAGGCTGGCCTTGAACCAAAGAGACCAGCCTGTCTCTGCCTCCAGAATGCTGAGATTAAAGGAGTGTGCCACCACTGCCACCCATCTTGAAAAGGCCTTGGTGGTGTGCTGTTTTGTTGTCCCTGGGTTCTTCCTACCTATGGCCTCCTCTTTGTGAGAATACAGGGTATATAGATTGTGTGCTTATAGCTGACTCATTTGCCATTGCCCCACAAATGAGGAATGGGACAGTGATCCCACACTTTAGCTTCAGCCCCAATAATGGCTAATCCTCCACTAATTGTCACACATGTCACCAGCCTTGGGCCTTGGGGTGTCTATCCTCTAGGTCTCTTGAACCCTTCTCTCGCAGGGGTTTTGTGGCACTGACTGTTGTCACTTCCTCTAGATGAATATTGCTTCCCGTGACAATGCCACGCCTGTGTTCTTGCTGAGAAACTGTGCTGGACACCTCTCAGGGTGTCTTCGGACTCTCGGTGCTGTTGCCGTGGGCCAGTTAGGTAGGTCAAGCAGTAGACTCTACTTTGGGAAGGAGGGCTTGTGCATGCTAGAACTCTGGGGGCGGGAGACAAGATGGAGTGTCCTGGGGAGGTCTTGTGAGAAGGGCCAGAGCTGAGAACAAGCGTAGCCAGAGAGTGACCAAAGAGTGTAGCTCAGCTCAGCTTTCTGCTTCTTCACTGACGAGCTCAACTACACCCCCCCCCACACACACACACTGGTACCCCTGTACCACAGGACCCTTGCTCTGGAGCATAGAGTGGCCTGTGAGCAGGAGCCATGACTATACATGAGTGAAAGTAACAGACATGTTGCCAAGACTTCTGGAGCTCCAATCTCTCTTCCTAGCCTCTCCCAATCTGTGGGCCCTTTCCTCCTGTA
>LOEQ01001147.1:207122-233036 GCA_001685075.1 Bramus lutescens | reverse complement strand
TTTCCTCCTGTACGTGTGCAGAGAGAGACACAAGCGGCTGCCAGGGGTTGCTGCAGTGTAGTATTGCTATAACATACTGATGACATGTCCTTTTTGGCTCCCTCAGGGGTGAGGGTGTTCCACTCCAGCCCTGCCGCCAGTAGCCTGGACTACATTGGAGGACCTGCCATCCTCTTGGGCCTCATCTCCCTGGCAACAGATGATCACACCATGTATGCAGCCATGAAAGTCCTGCACTCAGTTCTGACCAGTAACGCCATGTGTGACTACCTGATGCAGCACATCTGTGGGTACCAGGTAATCCCACCCTTGCAGCTGACCCTGCAGCTTTCCAAAGAGGTGTCAACCCCAGGATGAGTTTCTCTTGACCCAGTAGCATTATAGCAGGTCTGGAGTGACTTCTGGGAAAGAGAATCCCAGCAAGTCTTGCATCCCTTATGACCTTGGCCACCCAAGCCTATAGATTGTTCAGCCATTCATTGGCAGAAGTGCCAAGGTGACAGTTAGCTGCAAGGAGCTCTGTCTGGGCCAGCTTGCTCTCCTGTTTGCTAAGTAGCATTCTCCTTGATGATTCCAGAATTGCTTAGGATGCCCCCTTCTGCCTCCCTCACACTGACTGAGTCCAGATTATAGACCTGGACTGGTTTGAAATTCTGCCCCATCTTCTAACTTGCTGTCTAACCTTGAAAAACAATTTACCTCTGGCTCAGTTTCCCCACCTATGAAATCCATATCATCCCTCCTGCCTCTTGCATTATAGTGAGGATTGAAAGATCTCATACAAATGAAGGACTCTGATTAAGCCTGACCAAGAGTCAGGGCTCAGCAAATATTTTCTGCTTTGAGTTCTTAATCTCCTTATGGTGCTGTTCTCTCATGTGTAAAACAGGACTACTAGCAGATATAGAGATGGGGTTGGCTGTAACAGGACTACTAGCAGATATAGAGATGAGGATGACTGTGCCTATGGACATACATGGGGAACTTAGAAGAGTGCCCACTCAGAAAAGTTGCTGCAGACAAGTTCCTGTCGTTATCATGACTCTACAATTGAGAAGGTTTGATGCAGATCTTTCCCGCCAGTTATCCCCAGCTGGGTTGAATGGTGACTTTGAGAGGAAGCACAGTAAGGTCTTTTTTTGGGGGGAAAGGATGTCAGATTGAAGATGTGTCAAAAAAAAAGACCAGAACAGAATGAAAAATGTCGCATATTTGCTGACCATGAGCAGCGTTTTCAGAAGGCATGTTGGAAGAGCAATGGGGATATCTTGGGGGAATAGGGACAGAGAGTGAACTTTGTCAGAACTGGAAGTTGGAGACTGAATTGTGTACAGTAATCTGCATTCTGAAGGGATAGGTGATGGCTCAGATGTTAGCAGGTGGCTGGGTAGCCTGATTTTTATGTCGCCAAGCTCTTGAGGACGCAAGGCTTTCTGGGAAGCCTCTCCCTTAGCTCTGCAACACATTTTTAGAAACAAGGGCCTTGTTGTCTCCATCCTGGAGTGGATGCTATGCCTTGCTCACCTTCCGGCATAATAGCAGGATGCAGCCAGGGGCTGCAGCCTGAGCAAGGCTGTGTGATCAGATGTGGACATGTGGTGGCTTCCTGATGATGTTGCAGCACCCATGAGAGCCCATGGTGATGAATGCATAGATCCAGTGAGAGATGAGGAAAAGCATGGAGAAATGAGGGGTGACAATGATGGGGAAGTAGAGGTCCCTGTGAGAGGTCATATCTCCAAAACCCAGTGAGATGAGCATAGAAAGGGAAGGTGCCACAGAACTTGGTGCAGGTGAGTCTTGTGAGAATATGGAATGAAGGAAGGCCGTTCCAGAGAGAGGGGTGCAGCCTGGAGCAGGGGTGCTGTGGGAACTAATGGTGATGGGAGAAAGAGGTCCAGCGGCTCATTCAGGAATCCCATGGCGCATCTCACCTTTCCAGATCTTAGCCTTTCTCCTGAGGAAGAAGACAGCCTTCCTAAACCACCGCATCTTCCAGCTGATCCTCTCAGTGGCTGGCACTGCAGAGCTGGGCTTCCGACCATCTGCTGTCACTAACACGTGTGTCTTCCAGCATGTGCTCTGCAATTTTGAGGTAAACTGGAGACTGATGCATGGGCCCTCAGGGGTGTGTGTGTGTATGAGAATAAAACACAGTAAGAAAGTCTGGTATCTCACCTTCTTTCACAATCATATTGATAGTAGCTAGGCAAAATCATAGCAGCTTTTGAGCTCACAGACCTGGGTTTATAGTTTAGCCCTGGTGTCTCTGACAAGTGTGGCATTGGCCTTGGGATGCTTCTTGATTACTCTGATCTCATTATTTTTCTTTTGAGATAAAGTCTTGGTATGTAACCCAGGCTGGCATTGAACCCATGATCTTCCTGCCTCAGCCCATCTAGTGCTGGGATCGCAAGTAGGTATCTTTATGCCCTGATCCATTATGGTTATTTATGAAATGAAGATTATCATTTCTTCCTTGCCAACTGTCATAAGGGTTACATCTGATAGTGTCCTGGAAAGGCTTTTTAAAGCCATGAAGCACAATCTAATATGAAGATTAAATATAATATCCCAATCCCTTTGCATGGTGCTTTGTTGTTCCAAGTATTCTTTTAAAGAATGGCCTGAGGTGCAGCTAGAGACTCTGAGGACAAATGGAAGGATCAACAGACCTCTGGATGGATCAATCCATCCCAAGCAACATTTACCGAGTGTCCATGGCACCCAGGTGCTGTCTATGTCCTGAAGATGCCATAATGCCCAAGACCCAGGCCTTCTTCACTACCAGAAGGAACAAGAAGATGCTTTGATGCCCCACCCCCACACCTGCCCAGTACCACAGAGAGTCAGACACAGGGTTTCTGAGGAGTGAAGGCCAGTTATACTTTAGGGACCAGGAATCCTGGGCCATGTTTGCAGAGTTTGGCGGGAAAAGGCTTTGTCAATAGAGGGCATATTTGCAAACATTTAGCATGTGAGCAGCTGGGAGAGGTGGTTGTTAGAGATGTCCTTGATGAGAATCCAGACCCATAGTGAGGCACTAGGCGATGGGAGAGATGCTTGGGATTCCCCTTAGGGATGGTCTCCGTGCCTGCTCATTGTCAGGATATTAGCCTGACTCTGGAGCAGTAAACCTATCTGCAATCCCAGTCTCCAACTCAGCAGACCCTGTTACACCCATGCTTTGGTCTTAACAGAAGACCGTTCTGTCTTCCAGCTCTGGACAAACACTGCAGATAACCTGGAGCTTGCTCTCTTTTCCCACCTCCTGGAGATCCTTCAGTCACCAAGGTTGGCTGGGTTTCAGTAGCCCTGGGGTTAGAACGAATGTCTTTCATTGTGTTGGGACTTTGTCTTCAAACAAGTAGTAGGGGCTAAGGGGACTGGGCAACCACTGGTCCGGTATCTGTATCGTCTGCAACCTCCCAGTACTCTGGGTCCTCACCTTGCCCTGTGGGGCAGTGGGAAGCTTTTTCTCCTCTGACAGACAGACCTCGGGAGGATGGGTGCTGGGGAATACAGGTCTACAGCCTTAAGGACTAGCCCTGAGCTGGGCAAGTTAGGGCTCAGCTCATAGTGGTGAGATGGCCTGCAGAAGATGTAGCTGCTCTAGGCCCTGAGCTGCTCTCTGTCCATTGTTTCTCTAATTAACCTACAAGTCACTTTGAAACAGCCACTTGGAGGTTCAAATGGCAGAAATGAAACCCCAGAATTTTTGAGG
Source organism: Bramus lutescens (assembly GCA_001685075.1). NCBI lineage: Eukaryota > Metazoa > Chordata > Mammalia > Rodentia > Cricetidae > Bramus > Bramus lutescens. The sequence continues at coordinate 229,312 of LOEQ01001147.1, read as the reverse complement.
AAGACAGAATGCAGGAAGGAGGGAGCTGGAAATGGAGGGGCTGGAAGAAGTAGTCAAGAAGTTCATTAGCATCTGTTAAGTGGAGGGCGTATAGCCTGAAAGATGCTAGGGTACCGCCTAAGTACCTCCCTCTGCCCCTCTCGACCTTGGTTCAGTGTGCACTGCTTCACTTGGGCAGACGTTCTTCTGCGGTAGCCAAGCGGCTGTGGGACACCTCCTTGGGTTTTCCTCTTTGCTGGGCACCCTCCATGGGCTTTACTCCATAGTCTTAGAGAAGGACTGAGTCTTGATGGGCCACTGCGGTCCCATGGCCAGCCTAAGAGCATGGCTTTGCCTTTCCAGAGGCTGAAGAGTATTAGTGAGGGCTTACAGCAAACACATAAGGGCTGTGGAGGGAGAAAGGGGCAGCAGAGCTGTGGGCTATCCCTCTGCCTGCGACCTAGTAACCGTTAATGTCGTCCTTCTTATGAATGTGTTCGTAAATAAAGTTTTCATCCAAACTCCTATGACTGACTCTCTGCCTAGGGAGACCCAGCTTTTGGGTGGAAGGTTTGGAGTCTTTTCTGTCACATAGTCCTGTGATCTCTTCCCATTTGTGTCTGGGATGCAAAACTCTGCAGAACTGAAGAAGCTAATGCCAACAAGAACGTGCCAAAGGAGCACCCCCACACACACATCCACCTACCCACCCTCCACATTCTCTGCTTTCTGTACCTGTTGTCTAAGTAACAGACATTGCCCTTGTGGCTCTCGTCTTTAGAGGAGTAGAACTTACTGGAAATAAGATCGTGATTATCCTGAGGAGGGGTGTGGGCACTTGAATTCCATCTCTCTCCTCTGGCTCATCCACTTTGTGGTTTAGGGTGGGCAGGAAGATCAGGCATGCAGACGGGCTCTGCATGTCACTGCTGCTTCTGCTGCTTGTTGGGAAGTGCTCTTGGGTCACATGTGTGTCTGTTGTCTTTGTTCTGGCTTTTCTGAGGCCAGCATTAGCTCTCCCTGAGGCTCAGAATTCAAGTCAGTAATTGGGGTTGTCTTTAAAGGCGGTTTCCAAGGATGGGAAGGGACAATCACCACCTGCTCCAGCAACTCCGACACTTGGCAGACACATACCTGATGGCCGTCTTATAGCATCTTGACTAGTTGCCAGAACACTGGAGTCAGAGGGCCATGAAACAAACCTAGCTTGGAAAGCCTTTTTAGCAGAAACAGAATGAATTTGGTTCATTCCGGCCAAAGCTTTTACTGCCTCTCTCCCGGGCTCACCAGGGAAGGACCCAGGAATGCTGAAGTAGCCCACCAGGCACAGCTGGTACCCAAGCTCATATTCCTCTTCAATGAACCGAGCCTGGCCCTGTCCAAGGTCTCCACCATCATCACCATTCTGGGCTGTCAACTGAAGGGCCACTTTAACATCCGGGACTTACTCAGGTACTTGAACAAGCTCCTGGGAGTGGTGGCAGTACAGGTGGAAGAGCCTGGAACTGTTTTACATGGGAGTATGCCTTCCCCCACCCCCATACTTATCAAAACCTAGGCCTTTGTAGAGATCTGTAGCCAGGGAGGAGCATTGGGACAAGAGTGGATTTGCTTGATTCAGGGTGGAAGAGGCTGATTTCCCAGCCTCAAGTAGGCACACACCCATCCCAAAGACTCAAGATCATCCTTTCCCACAGTCACCCTTAGCAGCAATGGCTCCTTGTGTCTCCCTCCTCTGAGTTCCCTCAGGATGGTCAGACAGTTCCACACCCCATCCTTTCTTCTTCACTCCTATCTGAAAAGTTGGCCTGGAAGAACCAGAGTTAACTTCTTTAACGAACCCTGATAAATTTAGAGATTTAGAAGTCTCTAGAAACTCTGTGCTGATCCCAGCAAAAGCCCATTTCCCTCAGACTTTCACTAGAAGCCCCACTCGAGTGGATCATGTAGGGAGCACTTAACACAAACCCAGCAGGCACAGCTGAGAGCCCTGCCTAAGTGTGTCCTTCTCTTGCTGCTCACAGGGTCGGACTGTTTGTCATATACACCCTCAAACCTTCGTCAGTGAATGAGAGGCAGAGCAGCCTGGGTGGAGCCCAGGACCCCTCCGTACCTGGTGAGAGCCCCTTCTTCAGATGTCAAAGCATCAGATGACCCTCAGGGTACCCGAAGCACACACTGGGGACCACCTTGCATGAAAATGAGCTGTTGGAAAGAAAGGGAAATGCCCACAGCTATGATAGCGAAACAGTGACTGAGGAAGCTACATTTAATAATTCAGGTTACATAATCCACCAAGTCATATATTCCTGCCTCAAACCCTGCAATGGTTTCCAAGGCCCACAGCACAGACAATCCCTGTCTAGGCATCCTTTATATGCTAGCCTCAGGCTTCTTTCCTGGTTGAAACTCATGATGCCCCAGTATCCCAAGGAGCCTCAACCTGGCCCTCTGAAGCATTACAGATATCTTTGTATAAGAGGACAACCTCTGTTCATACTGGGGGCGTGCTGTCTCTCCAGGAATGCCACCCCCTGCCTGCCCCATCCCCTACCTTCTCTGATAGACCGGTCACTTCCAGTCCCACAGGCTTCTTATTTCTGAAGTCCAAGGGTTTCTTATAATGTATAGTCTGTGATGTTTTTTGTTTTCTGAGACAGGGTTTTTCTGTGTAGACCTGGCTGTCCTGGAACTCACTCGTAGCTCAGACTAGCCTCAAACTTACAGAGATCCACCCATCTCTGCCTCCTGATTAAAGGTGTGTGCCACCACTGCCCAGCTTTTGATGTGATTTTTGAGCCACTTTCTTACCTAACATGCATAACAATTGTCCTGTCTTACTCAGTATGGCTTTGCTAGGGGGGCATAGAGCATCGCAACTACAGCCACTTTGCTCTGAGCCCTTTGGATCTGCACTGCTCAAGGTGGGGCCATTTAAATGTAAAATTTAACTGATTAGGGGCAGGAGAGATGGCTCAGTTGGTAAAGCTCAACTGATCCTGAGCTTGGATCTCCAATATCTGTATGAAAAGCCAGGCACACCTGCATGTATCTATAACCCCAGTGCTGGGGAGGGAGAGACAAGGTGATCGCTAGGGTTCTTGGGTCAGCTAGTCTAGCAGAATCCATGAGCTCCAGATTTAGTGAGAAACCCTGTCTCTACAAATAATGTGGGGAGCAATAGAGAAAGATTATTCTGACATGTGCACACAGGCTTTTGTGTATTCATGCACACACACACACACACACACACACACCATATATACAATAATGCAACAACAAAATTGAAATGGTTAAAATTGGAATTTTGGATCTTTACACTGACGACATTCTGAATACGTAGTCATCACATGATGCCAGCAGCCACTGCATTGGACAGGGCAGATCTAAAACAGCATCGCCATCACAGAATGCTCTCTGGGGCAGTGTTGTTTAGTTTCACCTCCTCTTAGGCCAAGCCTCGGACACAGAAATTACTGTTCCCATCTCTCAGATGACAGAACCAAAGGTCAAGAGATTAGGACCTTAATAACAGATGGATCCAGAATCAAATAGAAATATGACTCTTCTCCCAGCTTCTGCTGTATGGTGTGTGTTCCTTGAACTTGTCACCAAGCAATTGCCAAGACAATGAGTGAATGGATAGGGGGTCAAGAGTGGCATAGTTGGCCAGCCTTCTTTCTCACGTGGATTTCATGCTGAGATTTTTTAACCCATCCCACCCTTATTTTTTTGAGACAGGGTCTCACTGTGTAGCATAGCTCTGATTGGTCTGGAACTCCCTAGCTAGACCAGGCTGCCGTGGACTCACAGAGATCTACTGCCTATGCCTCTCTACTGCTGGGATTAAAGATGGACATGGTCATGACTATTATGAGTCTTCGATTTAAATCCTTGCTAAATGTCATTAGCTTGTCCTTTAGAGCTTTTCTGATGCTAGAAGAGTCAGGTTTCTTCTCGCTGAAAGATATTTTTGACCTTATCATCTTAAAGATTATTTATTCCCCATGAGTAAACAACATTGGATCTACCTCCAAGTAAATGGAAACAGAACAACATATTCCAAAGCTCTTTTCAAGTGTCTCGTGGAAGTCTAGAATTCAGTGCCAAGATTTTGAGCCCTATCTGTGCCCAATCTCTAAGTAAACTATGTATTTGATGAATACAATTGCTTGCTGTATCAAATATTATGTCTCTTTACATCTGTTTGCTCTCAAATCTGAATTTTCTTTTTTTTCTTCTTTAGCTGGAAGCCAAACATCTGGAAAGGCAATCTGGCTTAGAAACCAGTTGCTAGAGATGCTGTTTGGTGTAATATCTTCCCCCCAACTTCATCTGTCCTCTGAGTGAGTACCCGGGAAGAGTGATTTGGCTTGGGGTTGCCTCACGCAGGGTAGGGTGTTAAAACCTTTTCTTAATGAAAAGCATCTCTGAGCCTGCTTGCTGCACTGTGTCCTCACTAGTCAGAATGAAAATAATATTCTCTCCACCCAATAAACCAGACCTTGCCCTGAGATGTACTGATGCAGTGTTCCATTAGCACAGAGAACTAGAAACTGATTTGAAATCATTTCAATAAATCCTTTTGTCACCATCATATCCTATAATGGCTATTGTTTTGGCAGTTGTAACAACTGCTGTCTTTGATGTCTTATGCTTGGCAGACAACAGAACAGAGAAATGGTTAGCCTAAATAACATCTATCAGAGAGAAGGTTTGCCAAATTCTTATGCTGTTCACTTAGCAGTTTAGTTAGCTCTTCCAACTTGGATAAAAAGAAATATCTGCCTTAAATTAACTGTCAGAATAATGTTTAATCACAAAGCTGAGTACATTACTTTTCCTGTTGCCTGCCCGAGACTCTGTAGTCACTCTTAGCAACTATTTGTTGAGTACCTACTGTATACCAGAATACTGTATACTGTATACTATTCCTGGCACATAGGATGCAGCCTTAAACCAGCCATTCCATGGTTTTGGTCTCTGAGTTTAGGAGTCAGTAGGTGTATTTGGTGATGTCGTGGAGAGGAACACCCCAGGACAGAAACTGCAAATAGTGGCTAATCACTTCCAGTTTGGGGCTGGAGAGGCAATTCAGTGGGTAAAGCACTTGCTTTGTAAGCATGGAAACCCGAGTTTGGATCCTTGGCTGTAAGCAGTTGTATGTGGAGTGTCCATAGCTCCAGTGTTGGGGAGCGTGGTGGAGGCACATGGATCACAGGAAGTCCCTGGCCAGTTAATCCACTGAACTGGTGATCTCCAGATTCATTGACAGACCGTGGTACCAAAAATAAGCTGGAGCATGATGGAGGAAGATTCTCACATCAACTTGTAGTCTTCATACCTGTATGCACACACATAAACACACCATACATGTGCATATAACACACATACATACAGTGACACAATGCATACAACACATACACATACTCATACACCAAACATGCATGCATATACCACACACATGTACACACATGCATTCAACCCACATGCATACAACATAAACATGTATACACACATGCATACACCTTCATACAACATACATGCATGCACACACACAACATACATGTGCATACAGCAACACATGCATACACATTTGTATGCAGCATATATACATGTATATACACATGCATACACATATGCATGCAGCATATATACATGTATATGCACATGCATAAAACACACATATGTACACATGCCACATAATGTATATGTGCACACATGACACACACTCATGTGCATGCACACACACACACACACTAAAACCAATCTCTCAGTCTATAAATCTATACATTCCTAGAATCATAACACAATCTGGAAAGTGTCTTAGAGGTGAGTGAGTCCAGCCCTTTCCCTTCCTGTCCTTTCCTCTTCCCTTCTCTGTCTTGTGTGGTTCTCACACATCTGCATTCTGAAAACTCTACTGGAGTTTTGGCTCTTTCCCCAAGGCCCTGAGGAGGTTCCATGAGCTTTGTATGCCTCTTTCTACTGATTGTGAGAGTGAAAATGGCAGTTTTCACAGAGGGACAGGGTGAGGATAAAGTGAATTACCAGGTAATTCTGAGAAGGGTGCCTAAGATATCATGAAGATTCTATAAGCTAATTCTCATCACTATCTTCACCACCACTTTCCCCACCACCATTGACTTCCCCACCATGACTATCATTGCTAGCATCATCATGGTCCCCACCATTATATCATCACCATCATCATCTATAACACCACTACATTCATCACCATCATCTGTATCATCATTGAATGAAATGGCAGAGCACACTAAGAGCCCCGTCAAAGCCATCCAGTTAGAAAGCAGCAAAAGCAATACTAAGAGAGTCAGTTTCTTCATATCTAGTCCAGTATTAGCTCATGCTGGTAGCCACTAGCCGTCCCCTCCGTGTGCCTACTGTGGCAGCTGATGCTGAGAGCCTGCCCTGCACAGGCAGATCTCTCTATGACTCTCAGGTGGCTAGGGCTTTTGTTCTCTATTGTCATTTCTAGACAGGCTCCTGACCTCCCTGCTGTCCAGTTCCCTCTAGCAGATCTAAGCACAGCATTTTAAAGCCCATGTTTGAAAGTGACAGTTCATCACAGCTAACCATCAGACATTTACGATCAGCTTTGACTAGAGACAGACGTAAATAAAAGTGTGTTTAGATTACTGTGCTGTTGGTAATGAAGTGAGATGGGAGAATATGAACTGCAGCAAGTATGGCTGCAAAGAGCACATTCATCTTCAGGCCTGTACTTAGTTCCCAGTTTCCCTGAGAAGCTCTGGTTGCTTGCATCACACTGTTAAAGGATAAATCTGTGGTGCAATGACCATGCCAACCTTTTATCATATTCCTTCAAAATACAATTTATATTTCATACGCAAGGGCCAAGTGTTGCCTTACTTCCCTATGTGGGGTGACTTGTGAGGTCACATTTGTCTTTCAGGGCATGCCTCTTGTTCATGAGATGAGAGATGACCTCTTGTAATGTATTGCCTCTTTAGGACAAAGGAACAGGTGTTTTTGAACCTGGGGCCCGACTGGTTCCTGCTGCTCCTACAGGGTCACCTGCATCCCAGCACCACCACACTGGCATTGAAGCTGCTGCTGTACTTTCTGTCGAACCCTTCTCTCCGTGGGCGATTTAGAGATGGCCTGTCTGCTGGGTGCTGGGTGGAGTGCAGCATGGAGGGTGTGGACATTGTGATGGGTGAGTGTGTGGCTGCCTCCAGGAAACCATCACTATTTTGTCCTGGATATAAGCAAAGATCAAGCCCTACCCCACCCTGCCCATTTAGGGCCTGTGTAGCCCTGTCCCCAAGGCCTGCTTCCTTAGACTACCTTTGCCAAATGCTTATTAGCTCCTGCAAGCTGCCACCGCTCCTCAAATCACCTTGTCTGTTTACACACTGGGTGTATTGCTCCTTCTCCCTGGATGCCTCTGCTGGTGGATGCAAATTCGTCCTTCATGTCCCAGATCAATGCCCCTTCCCTAAGTACAGGAGTGGACAAACATGAGTTAGGAGAATGGATAACATCTCTCTGCTTCTATATATCTCTCTGATGCCCATCACAATTCATAAGCACATACCAATTTATATGAATGGCTTGATGCCTCTTCTTCCTATTATACTGTCTGCTACATATGTACCTGGAATCTGTACATATTTTTGAAGTGTAATAATAGCTTTTCCACCCAGTACAGAGATGCCTTGTTTCTTTCTGCAAAGTTGGAATTTAGTATCTGTTTTTGATGAATGAATAGGTGTATGAGTGAGTGGATGAATGGGTAGATAGGTGAGTGAAGGGATGAGCATGTGCATTATGAGTGATGGATGGATAGATGAATGGGTAGATGGGTGAGTGAAGGGATGAGCATGTGTATGAATGAGTGGATGGATGGATAGATGAATGGGTAGATGGGTGAGTGAAGGGATGAGCATGTGTATGAATGAGTGGATAGATGGACAGATGAATGGGTAGGTGGATGAGTCGGGGGATGAGCATGTTAAGAACTGGCAGGAAATGATCATGAAGCATTTTCCTGTGCTCTTGTACATGAAGCATGTTTTGTCACAGTGCTTCTGTGAGGTATCCAGTGTGTTAACTCTGTAGCAGTATCTGTTCTTATCTGACTCTTATGCCTCTCCTACCTGATCAACAGACAACCTGAAGAGCCGCCCTGCAGTGCCTGACCAGAGCCCCTGCCTGCTTCCTGGGTTCCAGGTCTTGAATGACTTTCTGGCCTACCATGTCCTTATTCCAGAAGTGTACCTCATTGTGTCCTCCTTCTTCCTCCAGACACCATTCACAGAGCTGACTGATGGACCCAGAGTACGTTCTGGGTACACCCCAGGGGAGGAGGGACATACTTGGTTTTTCTGATTCTGTATGATTATGGCTGTTCCCTAAGATTCTCTCTCTACTTCTTCCTATTGGAACTCTGTCTGATGTTTTTCATTCCTTGCACCCCCTAGATAGCTTTCAGAATCCCTCTTATTAGCTTTAGAGACTTTTTTGTGACATGGTTTCTCTATGTAACAGCTCTGGTTGTCCTGGAACTCGTTTTGTAGACCAGGTTGGTCTTGAACTCACAGAGATCACCTGTCTCTGCCTCCTGAGTGCTGGGATTAAAGGCGTGCACCACTATCACCCAATGTATGATTTTCATGCCCCCCCTTTTATACTAGTAACTTTCTTGGCTCTCACCATCTCTCTTGTAATACCTGATGTGATCAATCTAATCTTTCTCTTCCTGGACATGGCTAGGGAAATTACAGGACTCTAGACTGGCCATGCCCCAGTGCCCCACTTTAGGTCTCAGCTTTATTCATCACAGATGCTCCCACTCCAGTGTCATTAGGAGATGAAGCTTTTGTTTTTCAGTAGTCTTTAGTGACTCACCCTATTTCTTCTCTTCCATTTAGTTTTTCCTTTCTTATTGACTCTTCCCCCATAGACCATAAGCAAGTTCAACTGTGTCCCACTTAGACCAGAAGTTGCTCCTTAATTCATTCCTTTGGCTAACTCCTGCTCCATTTATCAGGTTTGCGAATTCCTTTGCTAAATTTCCCCAAGGAAGAGCCCACACCCGCTGCATCATCTCACCGTCCATCCACTCTTACTCATATTTGGTTGGAGCTTTCCTGGGCTTTTATACCCACGAGGTCGGATGTTGACCCCAGCCAGCACTAGGACTCCTTCAGTTTGGTGACTTGGCTAACCTTTCCACCTGACTTCAACTTCCCTGCTCTTCCTACTGTCACTCTGCTGGGTCATGTCTACAAGACAGCTGTTCTATGCTCACCTGTCATGTGTCTGTCTACCTGTCGTGCCCTTGCTCCTTTCTCCCATTGTCACCTGACAGCTCTAGACATGTCCTCCTTGTGCCCCATTGTACTTTACATAGCATTGACAACTGTAGGGGTGCTGCCTCCCAAAACCCTGAGAAAGGAGAGGACAGATGTGACCTTTGGCTCATCTTTCTGGGTGCCTGATGAGTAGCAGGACTGGAAATCACTTCTTAGCCTTTAGTTGTGTTGTTCTGAACTGAACTGGAATGGGAAAGATATGGCTAAGACATCCAGCCCATCACATAGTCCCATATTTTATGGATTGGATCTACTTCTTGATAGACAAAAATAGTATGTCTATCACTTCAGCACAAGGTTCTGAATATGCTGTGTTAAGTTCAATGAGACCCAGCATTTTTTTACTTCTCTCTGTATTATGGGAAACAAACATCTAAGTGTCTAAGACCCGGAAGAGACACTTTACATATTCTATTTCACTTGATATTTAAACAATCCCATGGGAGTAGATAATGTGAGCTTTCATTTCATAGAGAAGGAAATTGAACCGCCAAGAGGCTGAGTATCTTGTCTGAGCTATTAAAAGGGCAGTGGCAGGTCTCCTGAGTCTACACCCTGATCCCTCTCTGTTCTTTCCCTGAGCCTTAGCATCCTTCTCGTCTTCTATAAGTTCATTTACCATGTCCACTGTACTTGGTTGGGACATTGAGTATTTTCAAGATTAGAGCCCAGGGCCATGAGCATTCCAGACAGGTGCTGCTCCCTGTTCTAAACTCTGAGCCCTGAAGAGCTCAACTTGCTGCAAGTTGCTGGGAGATGTAGCACCCCTAGAGTTGTGTGTTTCTATGGAGGTTTCATAAGGGCTAATGAGCTAGCCTGCTTTGTGTCCTTTTATGTTTTCCTACTGGGGACCCCTGGGAAATGCAATGCACTGTGATAAAACTCGCCACCTTAGTGGGCAGCCTTATGATTCTTCCTCCTCTACCAGGAGAGCTTAGATTCAATGCTTCAGTGGCTTCTACAGAAATATCACCAGCAAGAAGTCCTCCAGGCGGGGCTGTGCACAGAAGGTGCCCTGTTGCTACTGGGAATGATAAAAGCCATCATGAGCCAGGTGAGACCTGTTCCCCACATGATATACCAGAAGGTTCCAAGGGGAAGGAGTTTGGAAGGGCCAAACTTATTTTGTTCTAGAAGCTTTCCAGTAATGCTGGTGTTATTAATCCATTCTCCGTTACACAGCAGAATGTCTGTGACTGTAATTTACAAGGGACTGAGCCTGATTTAGCTCAAAGATATGAATCATGGGATGTCCATGAGCATGATGCCAGCACCTGCCTGGCATGTGGCACAGGAACCACTTGCTTTTGACCATCAAGGTTCATGAGCAATGGGTAGGAGGGGCTATTTTAAATGTGGAGGCAGCTGTGACTGGTGAAGGCTATTCGGTCTGGGAACAGGAGTGACCAATGTCAAGCTAGATCAGCAAGGACTTGGGTAAGAGGCCGAGAAAGTCAATTTCATTCTGCAGAAACCAAGCCTGACGGGAGGCTTGTTGTATGAGGAAACTTCACTGTTTTTGTTAAAATAGTATATAATTATGATCTTTCGCATACAAACAAAATAGAAACATGAACATAAAAGTCATCTGACACCCCCTCACCTAGGCATGGCCACTGTGAATTGTAGTGGAATAGTCAGGCACCTTTGAAAGTCAACAATGTCCTAGAGGATAGAATCACACAAGAAATTTCCTTTTATTTCTCCAATATTTTGTAAACATATCCTTATATCATTAAAGTAGAAAAATGTAAGACTTATGCATGTATAGAATAGGTGTATCCATAATACATGCATATTGTGTTGCTTGGTATTTTGGCTCAGTTAGAGCCTACATTGGTGATTAGGAGGCTGCCTTATAGCTTTGGGGCTGTGATGTCAGCTCACAGCAGGAGTACATGAGAGCAAAGCTACACCCCTTACGGTCAGAAAGCAGAGACAAACCTCACATCCGACAATCCCCCTTTGGGCTGCACTCCCAATGACTCAAGACTTCCCATTCGTCCCAAGTTTGTGAAGTTTCCAACACCTTTAACAGTGCTGATCCTTTAACACATGGGCCCCTGAGGGACATAGCAGCTCCAGACGGGGGCTGGTCTCTTCTAACTTATTTTCTGGGTGATTGTTTTCACTTTATTACTCTCAGTTCTGAGTTCATGCTTTCTTTCCACCAGTTTTTCTATTTTTTTTTAAGAACCTGAAGGCCTTGGCTTTATTTTGAGAACACTATCTTGGATATATTGATCAGTATGCCAATTTATTTATATCAGTTTCTAAGATTGTTATATTTGACATCTTCAATTGTTATTTCCCAGAATTCCTGTGGTTATGTGTTTAAAGATCTCTTGGTTCCCAATTTCCATGTGTCTGAGTGTATGTATACACACACACATACACACACATATGCACACACAACATATGCACACACACATATATACATATATTTACAGTTTTTGTCTTTTCTAAATTTACTCATTCTACTGGAGGACTAATATGCAATTAATTTTTGGAATATCTAAGATGTATATTTTCTGTTTGTAGCATGAGGAATCTGTAGTCTACCAAGAGCAATGATAGACACTCATGTAAAACTAAAAAAAAAAAGTTGTACAGTGTGCTGAGGGAAATGAAAGGCCAAATGTTTCCAATGCATTAGCAAACACATTGACTCCACATATTAAGGATATTAGTTTGATATATAAATAACAGAGACAAAGCCACTCAGCGACTGATCAAATACAGTGAAAGTGCCTGCTTTGCCAATTTGCCAATTTCAGTAGACAAGATTTTACACATGGCAAACATTTATAGGGATGCAGGACAAAGTCTGCAATTTAAACACAAGAATAACGCTAAAAGCTAGCTCTGAAACAGTTTTATTTTATTTTTGGTTAGAAATTTTCTTTGTTTGCTATCACACCCTTGCCAAATAGTGCCGTAGATCAGCTTGCCTGTTCTTGAACTTAGCATAAATGGAAACACGGGTCATACATTCTGCACCTGGCTTTCACTCACCATTGTGTTCCAGGACCCACTCCCATGGTTCTGAAGTTCATGGTTTTCACTGCTGAGGATTATCCTATAATAGATAATTACTACTGATGCTCTGTGAGATCTTGCCATTCTGAAGTACCATGAATGATGCTGTTACAAGCCTATAACACATGTGTTTTGGCAGAGGCACACATTCTTTTCTGTTGAAAATGTACTTAGGAGGGAAGTTATGGGTTATAAGCTTACTTCACTCTATAGTGCCAAATTGTTCTCCAAGGTGGAAGAGCCAATGTGTATGCTCACCAGGTCTTACTCTGGGATGGCTCTGGCTGTTGTATGTCTTTGACAAGTTTTTTTTCCATTGTTAGGTTTGGTGGTTGGTTTGTTTTTCATTTGGTTGTATGGGACAGTCTTGTGAAATCGACAACAATGTCATACCACTGTGGGTATGTCAGAACTGAAGCTGTGGGGGTTAATTCACCCAAGCAGAGTCCCTGGCTGAAGGACAGCAAAGGCACATGCACTCAGCATTAGTGACATGTGTCCTGAGCTTTAGGGATCTCTGTTGAGTGGCAGAAAAAAAATCCAAGTTCCTCTTCCAAAAGCCCAAGTCCTGCATATGTGTATCTGACCTCATCTTCCAGCTGCTTCTGTGTTTACCCTAGGCCAGTCACTTGAAATTACCCATATGGCTACACTTTCTCATTTTATTCTCACAGCAACAATCTTCCAAAATGGGCGTAGCATGGTTCTCAGTTGACAGAACTGGAACCCACGGTTCAGGGAGGGTAAGATTCACCCCCAAAGGCACAGAGCTGTTAAGTAGTAGAGGAGAGGCTCCATCTGGAGGGAGCCCTGGGAACTCCTTTCTCCGCATTCACCTCTAAACCCAACATTGCAGAACTCACAGGAGACACAGATGCAGGCTGTTGCGGGGAGTTCCTCCCTGCCTTCCTGCTCCAGCCCACCTCCAACTCACATGGGGCCTGGAGGCGTGATTCCGGGGGCCTCCCATGTCTTGTTTGTTTCTTCTCCACACACTAGATTTTAGTTTTCCAGCATAGGGCACAGTCCAGACCCTCTGGAGCACAGGCCATTACCACCCACTTAAGCCCACCAGGTCAGCACCAGCGGCCAGGCTGCTGGGGAAATAAGGAATCCATGTATGGAGAGGGTCTGCCGCTGATCAAGGCCCTCAAAGGAAGGGCACCAGGGTCTACATAGGAGTCGTCTGTCATAGGCAAAGTGTTTACTTTGGGTTGGTGAAACTATACAGGGAATGGGCACAAGCGCGAGGCTGATCAATTTGAAGTTCCAGGTGTGTCTGTTCAGAATAGCAAGACCCCAGACAGTGGTTGGATGTCCCGGATGGGGCATATATCAACTTCTAGATGGGCAGCTGTGTACATTAGACAAGGGAACTGGGGTCCAGGAAGACACAGGGGTTGGTCAGGACCCAGGTGGTGGAGGCTCATTCGTGTAGCCTGGACTAGAGGAGAAGAGATTGCATTGTGGGAAGAAACTCATGTTCAGATATGGCACCCCGGATCAGCTCAGTACAGCACAGAACAATACAGTCCAGGCTCCTGGTTGGCAGGGCTAGGTCTCTTTAAGCCCTGCTCAGTCAAGGTGGGCCCCAGTGTGGGTCAGGGTGGAGTCTCTAGTGGGGAAATCGGCTCTGGGCTGAATAAGGCTGGGCTGAGCACTGACAGGCATATTCTCCCGAGTCCAGTATGCCAAGTCTACTAGTGCAGGGATAGTGTGGGGACCCAGAAGACCCTAGCACACCTCCTCGACTCACTCTTGAATTTCCCCTACTGGGTGGTCTTTGGTGGAGTGGACCTTCCCAGGCCTAGGTGTCCAACTGCAAAACAGAGGTAAACATGGAACCTATTCCCTAAAGGTTTGGGGTGCGTGAAGGGTTGCCTGTGAAACACTTAGAACAATGTCCACATCTGTTCTCTGAGCAGTGCCTGCTGCTGCCCAGCTGTCTTAGGCAACTGCCAGCAGCATGTCATATGGAGTCTCTGGAAGGTGTCCCCCCAGATTCCAGCTCCTCCATCTCTCACACAACTCCCCTGCCCCTGTCATGCTGCTGTGTGCTGTGTCACAGGTCATGTCTCACAGAGTGTGTCCTCAGCCCCCTGCAGGTTCAGGAGACAATGCCTGGGAGCAAACCTTCCCCAGGAGTATTCTTCAGTTCCTTGGCCTGGTGCAACGCTCCTACCCCCAGGACCCAGCATGGAGGACCCCTGACTTCCTTCAGACCTTGGCCATCATCACTTTCCCCCTGGAAGCCCAGAAGGTAGGACTCGCCTTGTTCTGAGGCCTCAGGGTGAGCAGCTATGAACAGCATCACCCTTCACGGGTGAAGGACTGAGTACCTCCCTGCCTCCCAAAGTTAAAATGCACGTTAAGCATCTTGACTGGACACTGAATAAACAATGTGAGTCATTTCCCTTCTCTTAGCTGAGGTGCAGCTCAAGGTCAAGTTCAGCTCCAGAGTCCAGGTTTTGTTTGTCTTTTTTATTTGTTAGAAACCTCAATACTGAGATATTTGAACATAGTTCAAGTTCAAATATATATATATGGAATATATACCACCCTGGTGTTGGGAAACTATTATCCCATGCCAGGAACCTCTTGCCATCTGTGCCACAGACAGGGAATAGGTGGTGCCATTGTTTTGCCTTCCACCTTCTGTTTTTAGCACTGTTTGTATCTTTGCCCTCCTTGGGCTTGATCCAGGTCTTTTTCTGGGCAGTAAATTTGTGAGGGCCCAGCTCAGAGCTGGATGGACCAAGAAGAGTGAAGCCACAGGACTCACTTGGGACGAGGAGAGGAGGTCTTGAATATTGATTGCTGGAAGGTTAGAGCTGAGGCTTTGGGAAGCTGTGTGAGTTTGAGGCACAGAAGCAGTCCCAGCAGGTCAAAGGTGGGTACGTTAGAGCTGTGTAGGAGAAGGTGAGTCAAAAGCCTTGGGGAGGAGGTGAGAGGAGGGCCTGAGGACCAAATAGAGGACTTCTGTCACAAGCCTGGTGAATTAGGAAGCAGAGACCCAGAGGGAGCTGAGACGTTTGCATATTGTAATGAAGGCCAATAGGGCATATTAGAAGCAGAACTTACACCCCTCACTAACTCTCACAGAGTTGGGCGTGGAGTGGCTGTGCATCTCCGCATGCCGAAAAGCCAGTGTGTTGAGTGAAGTGCCCTGATCCAGCCCCTTCCTGAAGAGTGTGCATTGCGACAGCACTCATCTCCTGAGCCCCCGGTACACAGGCTTGACCCTGGAGCTTTGTATAACCCAATGGCACCAGATGAAGGCAATGCCAGCCAGAGAACACAGTGACTCAGAAAGCAAAATGGCCCTATGTGCCCTTGGGCTGAGCATGGCATCTTGAGGGTCCATTTGGCCAAAGGGTGGCAAGACTGAGAACCACTACCTTTCCCAGGATTAACAAATGTGGTCCTCCAAACCTGTGTCCTTTCCATTATGGTCAGCTTAAAATAAACAGTGGGCTGGAACTGGAGTCTAGCCAGCGTTCTGTATCAATGGGCTCTGTGTTTGGGAGTATTACCAGTCTCAGATGGAAATACTTTTAGACATTAAACTTGCTCTTATCTGTCGACAACATGCCAAATTCTTCATCCATAAACAATGTATTTTAACAACATTAATGTTACATTAAGCACTGCCACCCATGTGGAGATGATGAAATATTAGGGCAGGGCAGGGGGGAGATATGGGCAGGATCTATGCAAACACTCTATCATTTTCTAGAAAGGAGTTGGACATCTTGGGACTTTGATATCTTCAGGGATTCCTAGACTCAATATCCCATGGATGCTAAGGGACAAGAACATTTAGGTTAAACAAGGAGGTTAAAGATAAAGGCTAAAAGATGCGTAAAAAATGAGAAAGCGATCATACAGTGGTTTGACAAATTCACATAAACTCGAGTGACTCACTAGAAAAATAAGTGAAAAATCCAGGAAGACCCAAAGAAGCCCACAGCTGGCTGCAGCTAGGAGAGGCCTACATTCAAGAGTCAGGTGACCTGGGCCAAGAAGGGAGAAGGGCGGTGCTTCAGGCTGCTCTGACTCCCCTTAGGCACCCAAAGTCCATGACTGGGCACTGTGATGATGTGTCTGTGGGCACATCCTGGTTCTGTGTCTGGGCCAGGTTTAGCCTCTGCTGAGCTGGGGGATTTTAGCCAAACACACACTGACCCAAGGGGCTTCCTCCATATAGTCACCTGCCTTCTGTGGGAGGGAAGCAGAGGAAAGGAGTCCCTCCCTCCAGTCATTTCTCCAGCCAACAAGCCCTTCTTTGGGCTTCCGATCTGATTTTGAAGTTCTCTTCATCCTACCTTGCCTCAACTAAGTCAGCCACGCCAGGCCTTTGTTGCACAGACAATGTGACGGAACCTCCCCTTGCAGGCGGCAGTTGGGCAAAAATTTCCCATTTATTGTGAATTTATATGGCACCTTTCCAGGCGAGACTACATGGAGCTAATTAATGCAGTCACCACATCCCTAGGTGCCATTAAATTCATTTTATGGCTTAATTAAGAATAGCTGCATTAATTTTATGAATGAGCAGAGGGAGGTGCCAATAGATGAAGGCACATGAAAAGTTCACGGGGCGGGAGTCCACAGTCCCTGGCCATGTGTCCTTGGGTCTGTCGGTTGGCTTCCAGTATCTCCCTGTCATCCTGGGCTATCTAGGGGAATGATCTCTGGCCACTTNNACAAAAACAAAAAAACAAGTCTTGAGTGACAACCTAAGTTCCAGATGGCTTTGGGGATCTGGGAAAGATCGTCCAGCTCCGTCTCTCTGTCTTTCTCACCTGGGGGTGCTGTTTGTCAGCATTAGCAGGGCGGGGGCAGGTGGAGGCCTAGGGACTCAGGACAGGAGCTGTACCCCAGAGCCAGACATCATCATGCCCAGTACGGCATTCTAGACCTCCTTGCTGGTCTCTGACTCTGTGGCTCTCGTGGAGCATCTCGGACAGCTGTGACCACAGTACAGGCATTTTATCCCCAGGCCAACCTTAATGCCTCTGCAGAACAGGTCTCCATGCAGGAGCTGGGCTTGTTGAGAATCCTGCCCACACTGTTCTGAACAGAGCTACGTGGGAAAAAGCTTCCAGGCCAACCACGCTGCTGTGTGGCTTGTCTTCTAGGAGCCAATATCTGAGTCCTCTGGAAACACCAGCAGTCCTGGGACCTCCCCTGAATCCAACAGTACTGCTGAGCAGTTACAGGATTCTTTCAAGTCACATCCAGCTCAAAGGCAGCTGAGAGAGTTCATGCAAATCCTCCTGAGGGAGCTGCTGCTTGGAGTGTCCAGCTCCAAGCAATGGTTGCCCTTGGAGGTACTCCTGGAGGTAGGTTAAAAGGGGTGTTTGTGAACTGTGGGAGGTGGGAAGGGACTGGCCCTCAAGGGCAGAGACTTCATGACTGAAGGGACCACCTGGCTATTGGGAGAGTGACTGTTAGTACCACAGTGGCCTGGTGTGGAACCTGTGAACCTCCAGTCTTGGCAGAGCAACAGATGCTAGGTCCTTAGAACAGAGTGTTTTGTGGAAGTGAATTCTGGGGCAGAAGTTTGCTCAAGAATGCTCTCAGCTCCAGTACCTGAGAAAGTGGCATGCTGTGTCCCAGAGTCAGTTTCACCTTGAGATACTTGCCAGGTGCTCATTGACTGTGCGCTCCCAGGACTTGCTTCTTCACTCTGGGGGAGGGTACCACTTCCTGGGTCATCAGAAGACAGTGCCTCAACACCTCAGAGAAATACAGTCCTGACCAGGTGCAGCCCACACTAGGCAGGCAAGGACATGTGGTCACTGAGAGGACATGACGACTCAGTGGCTGCTGTCTCAGTCACAGGCCATGTTTTCAGGCTTCTCCGGATGGTGTCACCAGTCAGCAGAAGAGGGACTTCCAGTCTGAGGTCCTACTTTGTGCCATGGACACATTCTATGTCGCAAGACAGGGTAGCATGCCTACCCTAAGAGGTATGTGGCTTCTACATTCTCTGTTCCTTGTGTTGGGCAGCTCATTGGGTCACCAAGATCTCAGGCTGAGCATTGCCATCCCCTGGCATGTCCATCTCTGCTTGCATCTTCAGCAAAAGTCTGCTGAGCTCTGTTGACACAGATGGGGTAACAGTTTCTATTTTCCATGACATCCCTGTGATAGTTAGGCCATTCTGAGATAGAAACTCCTTCTGTCTTCTGGGTTCATATCAGTCTCCTCTGACGTCATCAGAAACCCAACTCATTACAGCAGGAGTGTGAGATAACTGAGCCTAGCATACTCTAACATTCCTTAACCATGCTGATGATGGAATCAGCCCAGTAAACATTTCTTGAATAAAAGGGCCCAATGAAGATGCTGCCACTTTCCCTTAACACTTGAGGTCTTAGTTACAGGACAGCCGAGACTTCTCAAAATCAAACCCATGTCCCCCCAGAGTTTTCTGAGCCATAGGAATCCCATGTGACATGGATTGCCTCTAGGATTTTCTCGTGTGGCACAGTGTTGAAACTTGTTTGTGACTTTCTTTTGATATCTGGCACAGAGGAGGGTAAAGTATAACAGAGGCAGAGTGTTGACATAGCAACCCCACAGTTTGTCTTGGTTGGGGACCTGGATGGTGTGGAGGGCAGTCTTGGCTATCTCAGGATGATTCTAGGAATCATCTGAGATCTTCACACACTGAGGAGAACACGCTCCTGCTGTGTAAGGGAGTTGGGCTGTCTGCTTTTTCCTCGGTTGTTCTAGTTTGCTTTCTATTCTGTGGAAAAGACTATCACCAAATACAGCTTGGGGAGGAAAGGGTTTGTTTGCCTTAGACATCCTGATCAGTCTCTTACTGAGGAAGTTAAGGCAAGAATGCAAACAGAGAATATGAAGGAATGCTGCTACTGACTTACTCCCCATGAATTGCTCAGTTTGCTTTCTTACTCAGGACCATGTATCCAGGGGTCCCACCACCCTCAGTTACTGTGCCCTCTCCCTCAGTCATTAGTCGAGAAAATGCTCCACTGACTTGCTTCCAGGCCACTCTGATGGAACTGTTCTCTCGTTCCAGATAGCTCTAGCTTGTATCAAGTTGACTAAAATCTAGCCAGCACATCAGTTCAACATGATGGCATGGCCTGGGGCCCCCTCCTCATCTGTCTTGAACATTCAGCTCCCTTGGTTTCATGTCAAAGAAGCCCCAGAAGGAACATTCTTTTGCATGTCTTCTCATCCTCTGATTTGTAACACTGCTTCAGTCACAATCTGTTGGCTTTAATATGTGCTCACTGTGCATCTACTAGAAGCTCTGTCTTCAGAACACTGGAGCACATGTGACTAGGACATGGTCCTCACAAGGGATTTGTAGACTGTGGGGTAGAGAAGCCCACTGGACTCTAGTATCCGTCTGTCTCCTTACCCCATCTAGGAAGTACTGAGCCTCAGGCAAACCCAGAAGCTGTGGCTGTTCCTTCCCTTGCAAGTATTTCCTACTTCACCCAGAAGCTGGTGGAGAAGCTGTACAGTGGGATGTTCTCTGCAGATCCCAGGCACATCCTCTTCTTCATCATAGAGCACGTCGTGGTGGTAAGAAGCCACCTGCTGATGGGTGGAAAGGCCTCCTGGTTCCTCCAGATCTGTCCAGGAGTTGAGATAGAATCCAAGTCAGTAGGGAAGGTGGGGGGGCTCTTTAAATGCAGGGTGTGCCTGGTAGTCACTGCATACCCTGAAGGGTGGTCCCTCAGGCCCAGTTCAGCTTTCCTGCCTTCGGTCTTCCACACCCACAGCCCCTAAGTGTGGTTTGAGAGGTGGGGACGGGATAATGATGAGAACATGAACCCTGTCTATCAGCAGGCTGTAAGCAAATGGTACTTCACAGCTGAGAAATAGGGCACTAGCCATTCTGCTCCAAGGGAACAGCACATCTAACAAACCAACTTGACAGAATGAAAAATTGCCTATGATTGACCTATAGCCTGTAAAGGATGGGTGGGGTTGTGGAGTCCCCTGTGCTAAGGCTACATACTCTGGCCCTCTGCAGCCACCCTTGAGTTGCTAATCAATGAGATAAAAATCCATTGGCTCCAACTCTTTTAGGGGGCATGTGAAAGAAAGGCATAGCTCAGGGGTCCCAGGTGACCCTGCTGACCACCTAACTACTCTGACCTCAGGTTATCATCCCTAAAGCGAGGTCATCTAATTGTCTACTTCATAATATCATGCCATTTAAATAAAGTTATACATTTAAACATATATACATATATAATCTAATTATATATGATATATAACACCAAACAACAAAATATGTAATATTTTGTTATATGTAAAAATATATAAATATTTTTTATATATAATCTAATATATTGTTATATAATAACAATACTGGGACTGCTAACAACATTTTCAATTGTTAATATTGTTGTGACTATTATTAAATGTTTGTTTTTAAACACAGATATTAACAACATATTTTCTCATACTGAATACCAACCACATGACCAGTGTTTCCAAAACTTCTGGTTACTAAATTCATTTCCCAAAATATGGCTGTGGACCCTTCTTAGCATCTTTGTCTTTACATGAGTTTTACTTGAATTCTGAAAATTACCTTTATGGGTCCTTCTCCTCAATAGAGGCTATGTTTCAATAGAGGCATTTGTTGTAAATTGGGTCTGTGTGTCAAGTTGCAAACTGTTCATGAGTGCGCATGTGTCTTCTTTTGGTGATTCAGGTCATTGAGAGCTCGTCTTCCCAAAGGGATACTGTCGTGAGTGCTTTATACAGCAGTTTGAATAAAGTCATCCTGCACTGCCTCTCCAAGCCCCAGCAGTCCTTGTCTGAGTGTCTTGGCCTCCTCAGGATCCTGGACTTCCTGCAGGAGCACTGGGACATTATCTTTGCCACTTACAATTCCAATGTCAGCTTCCTCCTGTGCCTCATGCATTGTCTTTTGCTGCTGAATACCAGGAGGTAAGAACTGGGACTTTCTTCTCTGCCAGTGGTCAGCACAGAAGGGAAGGATATCTGGTCATATCAATAAATAGGTCAATATAAACGGAAGAAGCTTTCTGTTAAGCTGGATTGCAAAGCTGTGTGCAGTGTTTTATAATTGCCCAGCCACCCCTAATCTGTGTGACTGAGCAACTAGAGGCATCAAAAAATAATAATAATTTATCTTACTTCCACAATTCTAAGATATTTAATTGATTTCATTTTTTGAGGCAGAAGATGGCAAACATTAAGCATATACATTGATTTTTTTAAAAAGCCAGATTTCAGAAACATTAATATTTGATAAATGCAATCTTAGTATGAAAAAATTTCATAATTCAATGTACCATGCAAGCAAGAGATAATTTTCTTTGCAGAAACTACAGGGATCCAGAGCAATATCAACAGACACATTTGCCTAAGAAACACTGATAAACTGTTGGGGAATAGGCCCTCTTTCTGGAAGCCCCACTTGAAGCCATGGTGCTTGACCCCATGTACGCTCAGCTCAACTCCCTGCACCTTTAGGTGGAAAACATTTATTCTTTCATCTGAAATACTTGGGACTGTTGGGTCCATGGGCCTCACGCAAAGATGGGGGTAGACCACCAAAGTTTATTAAACCAGAAGCAAACTTTATTCCAGGAAAAAATAAAAATAGAATAAAAAAATCTCCATGGGCACAAAAATCTTATCTGCTGAGACCACAGCCAGAGATAGACTTGTAATGCTGTGTCAATGGGCTGTTTCCGACCTCCCCATTTTATAGGAAGAAGGCATGAGCAAAAGAATTTTACAGTTTTGAGGTAAAACTCAGATACAATTTGCCTGTGAGTG
>LOEQ01001147.1:192369-203646 GCA_001685075.1 Bramus lutescens | reverse complement strand
GAGAGAGAGAGAGAGAGAGAGAGAGAGAGAGAGACTGAGACTCTAGGATTATTACCAGAGAGAGACCAGTGGTTTAAGACTAGAGGAGTTTCAGATATAGTTCAAGGGATTAGGGACTTCAATGTACCAGGCAGAACTGGCTGGAGATAGGTCTAGGTCTCAGATAACCAACAGCACTGAGAAGGGCAGACTATGAGAAGCAGATCCAATGTGAGGATTGTGTTTGTGCTCCATTCTCCAGAGAGACCAACATGTCCAGGGAAGTTAGGGGGAGGTGCTTAGGCTAACTCTTTAGCTACCAAGGAGTCACACACAGGATATCACTGGTGTCAGACAGAATTGGAGATTGGAGAGAGGCTCCTTGATCCCCTCATTTCATTTTCTAGATGTGGGTATGAGAGGCAGGCAGCACTTTGTGGTATGTAGTTAGACATGAGAAGAAGGAAGAACCCAGCTGACATGGATGTCGGTAACTTTGGCTCTACATACTGACTTGTAGGGGGGAATTTACCAAGCTGAGGCAATCATCAAGATATGAAGTAATGTTCTGTCTGCGGCCCCCTTGGCGTTCTCTGGGGAAGGCCACCCTCACGGTGCTATGTACTCTTTCTATTAGTTCAGCACAACATCCAGAAGTCAGTGAGGACGCTCTGGCAGCAGCTGGTAGCACAGAGGCGACAGACACTGGAGGATGCCTTCAAGATTGACCTTTCCGTGAAAGCAGGGGAGAGCGAAGTGAAGATCGAAGAGGTCACCCCACTCTGGGAGGAGACGATGCTTAGAACCTGGCAGCATTACTTAGGTCTCTGTCTACTTAAGTCCAGGAATGAAAACCCCTGGGTCCCATAGAGCCAAATTTTCCAAAGTTCCACTCAAGGGCAGAGCCTTTTCTATCCAGGGTTCTACCCAGGGCCAGGACCTTTTCTATTCCATACCTTTGGAGGGTGTGACAACATCACTGAAACACTCCTATCTGTCCTTAGAGAGAATGGATGCTGTGTTTGCCTGCTGTGGGGAAAGGAAGGCTGGAAGTACCAACCAAGCAGGCATTTTGCAATAGTCTCTTTGAGGGACGGTCATTGGTTCATGGCTCTGGCTAAGGCTTGGGAGATCGGAGCACTAGGGTCTGACCCTAATGATCCCCTCTCAGCTCTGAAACTTTGCTCCAAGTTACACATTAGTCTTGAGTTTCAGGCTTTGTCCTGTCTGTCACTCATGAAGTGAATGACTCCCTTTAAGACAGGAGCATGACAGTAACCAAACGTTTGCCTTCACAGTTACCAATTCAGTATGAGATTTTAATTTTGTTTTGGGGGAGGTTTTGAGATGGCTTCTTCCAAATTCATATGCTCCTTCAAAGTCTTTCAACCCCACAAAGTTACAGCATCTCAAACCTTAGCCGTTTGCATGTCAATTGCCTTACTGTCCAGAGGTCTAGAGCCCTTGTCTAAATGGCTTTCCAAAATGGTCCGGAAAATATGCGTGAATATGTCTGTCTTAGTCCATTTGTTCTGCTTGAATAAAAGCATAAGTTGAGCAGTTTATGAATAACAGAAATTCTATTTCTTAGAGTTCTAAAAGTCAAGAAGTCCAAGGTCTGGGTGTATGAGATTCACTGTCTGCCAAAGTCTTCGGCTTTAATAAGTCAGGCCTTCTTGCAATATCTGCCAAGGTGTTTGAGCTGCTGTGTCTTTACCTAGCAGAGGGGACGAAGGACAGAGAGAGCATGAGCCCATTTTCTGCAGCCCTTTCATAACGCATCAATCCATCCGTAAGGACAAAGCCTCATGACTTTGCCACTTCTCCAAATCTCCCTAGCATTGTAGTGGTGACACTACTGCAGCATGAAGGGAGCATCCTCAAGCTACAGCAATACATGTGCATGCAGTTTGGAGTCACAGTATCAGACTGTATGCCAAAGAGAAGTGCAATAAACAAGACACATATACCCATGAAGATAAAAAGTGATACAATGCTGAGGTTGACTCTGAGGCTCTCTTTGCCTAGCAGTCATGTACTGAACACTTAAAATGTTCCAGGTCCTTTAAGTGCATTATTTTAGTCCACCCTCATGACACACAGCAGGTCTGGGTTCTTCCGTCCCTATTTCACTATGAGAACACTGAGGTTCAGTAACTCTGGGAGGTCACCATATGTTCTATGTCTCACTAGACACCAACAAGCCGTGGAGCCAGGAGTCTGGAGCAGGTCTAGGGGCCCCATAGGCCACATCCATTTCTTAGTGAAAGGAACATCAGAAGATGGCAGTGTGTGCCCGCGGCACGGCTGCTTCTCTTTGGCGGCAGGCGGGCAACATCCAGGCCCTAGGGGGACAGTCAAACCAGCTGTGGAACTGATGTGTGCTCTTCCTTTCAACTTCAGCTCTGAAATCTGTTTCCTCCCACAGCATCTGAGAAAAAGTCGCTAGCCAGTCGCTCAAGTGTCACATACCACAGCAAAGTGACTTCGTGGAGTGGGAGTCTGTCCTCAGCCATGAGGCTGATGCCAGGGCCGCAGGCGAAGGACCCTGTATGCAGAGCAGAGGTGAGCCTTGTTGGGGGAGACATCTCAGGCATCTCCAAGCCCAGCTGTGGTATCTCCACTTTGCTGTCTGCCACTTGGTATCAAATTCTACGATCTCTGAGTGTTTGAGGGTGTGTATGTGGCTTTCCAGATGGGACTGTGTATAGAAAAACCAGGTCAGGGGCTGACATTAACTGGAAATGGATCTAGGTTACTTTTCAGTACCAAGAACGGGCGTTCTTGGAACCTGCATTTTAAAAAAACAAATCCATTTTGAAAGAAGGCAAACCTGTTTTAATTTTTAAAACCAGCTAGACTTTCCTATACTGGTCACCCAGTTGGAATGGGCACAGAACCAGCCACAGATGAGGCTACTAAAGAATGGGCATAGAAGGTTCTGGAAGGAGGGAGCAGAAGGCTCCTGATTTCACACTGCATTGAAACTCAGCAGCCTTCACACCCCACATCCATCCCTCATCTCCACGAGCCGTCTTTGTCGTTACCAGAAGGCACAGTTCTCAGGTACATATGTACACTGTGATGTCATAAGATAAGAGCATCAACTATTTGCCCTGGGGTCTGTTTAATTATTTTTAAAAATTAATTTTGATTATTACAGCTGATTACACCTCAGTGAGCAATGTAATTGATATTTTCTAATGTATCCCTAGGAACATTTTGTATAACACGCTTTTTGTTGTTGAAGGTTAAAGACTCCGTTATTGGTTTTTCCCTAAATATGCCCACATCATTAGTCCCTCCAGTGAGGAGGTCGCCATCTGGAAAAAGCAGCATGGAGACATTATTCAGGCACGAGTGCATGAAATTGGTGTTTTCACATCTTCTGTCTCTCTTCTGGAAAGAAGAGGCTTGTAATTAAAGGAGTTGGTACTGGAGGAAGCATTATTCATTCGGTGTTATGCTTTATCATGTCAGTGCTGACAGCTCTATAGCGCTGATAAATTGTTCCTGGGAGTGAGACATGTGAGGTGGGCTTCCTCATTTCTTGACTTCTTCTCCCCTTCACAAGAATATGTACTCTTCCTTACAGGGAAGCTGAACTTTGAGTCAAGGCCGGTTTGATTGATGTCACTTATTTTTGAAAGCTGTTATTTCTTCCTCCTTTCCTCTGGCCCCATCACTTTCCCTCTGGAAGCAAATTGCGATGTTGGCTGGCATGGTGAAGACCTGAAGAGTTGGATGGGGGCTGGGGACTTGGACTCTCCTAGGGTCTCCAAAAGCCAGCTCAGGGTGCTTCGGAAGCCATTTTACCACGTCCACTGTCTGCTTGGAGAATATTGGGTGACACTCTGGCCAGCCATTTTTCTCCATAGCAGAGGATGTTGCTTTCTTGCCCATGTGATTTCAGATGCCCTTATTTCAGAACAGGCTGAGAAGTTGCCTTTCCACCTGGCATAAGAAGGATTTGTTTTGCTTGGTAGTTTCCAAGGATTCAGGACATGGTGACTTGGACTGTGAGCTTAGGCAGAACATTGTGGTAGACAAGGAAGTGTGGTAGGGAAGAGCTGTTCAGATAAGCCTCACCTCCTAAGTTTCTCAAGACCTCCTAAAATAATGCCTCCAGCTGAGGACCAACTGCTTGACGCAATGAGCTCACAGGGATGGAGGCAATTTGTGTTCAAACCATAACAGTAATCAAACACCATTCTTTTTTGGCAGGTGGACATTATCATGACATATAGTATTGGCTTATGTCATGGAAAATCAGATGAGAGACAGGTAGACACTGATGTTCTGTATTGTCTCCACAGTTAATCTAGAGATTTAAAGTTATTCCAAAATGCAAAACATATCACCTTCTGCTGACACGTATGGAAAGAAAAGTGTTGGCAAATAGAATATGGGTCAGGACCCTGGGAGACACTGGGAGCTCATGCAAGGGAGGTCACTTTAGGGTGGAAGCAAGAAGAGGAGAGGTTTGGAAAATGGTGTAGATCAGGGCTGCCAGGCAGGAAAAGTCCAAGAGTACTGGCAGGGGCAAGACAAGAATTAGTGCCAGATAAGGACCACATGACTGTTCTCGATGTATCCATAAGTACAGGGTTGAATGGGGGTATGTGGTGGAGTCTTGCTCATGTACAGGTTAGGTAATGGGTGATAGTTCTGAGACAAGAGAGTGTCCAGGAGGTGTCCCATTGTTTAGGTGGCTAGGGCTATAGCAATAGTGGTTGGAGTGTCCAGCATCAAAGAATACAGGAAAATCCTGCTATCCAAGGCTAGGACCAGTAAAGACAGAAGTCCAGCAAGGCCAGAAGAAATGATTCTGAGAAGAGGGAAAGCCTGGAATGTGGGAGGAGGGAGTAAAGCTTAGAAGCATCTGTTGGCAAGGAGGTGGATGAGAGTCAGAAGGCGTGATGGCAGGGCGGGGGGTCCTTGAAATGGGAGCTCATCTGAATGCATGCATCCACCAACCCATGTCTTGTTGGGTAGAGATGAGCTGGACTTCTCCCCACTTGTCACACAAAACCACGCACATGCTATACACCTGTGCTCAGTTTCCTGGGCCAGCATCCACTGGCCCCAATGCAGGAAGGAGACCTTCTACTGCTAGTATCCCATCAAAGCCAGAGCGCTTGTGCTGAAGAAGGACACTCCAAGTGCTGAGTCCGTGTCTACCACATCTCCATTGAGACACAGCTGCTCACATTTCTAGTTACTGTTTTCAATACCATAGAATAAAGGTGAAACAGCCTTGTGGAGGGAAAGAAAGGCTGTGTGAGGTTTTCACTGGAGTTGCTAAAATACCAAAGATAAGCTTGGGGGGCAGCACTTGGACTTCGGCCTTGCCAAGACCAGAAGAACATTTGATTTTGCTCCAAGTGCCTCCAGGGTCCTGTAAAGTTGTCCTTGGCCACATATACCGGTTGCATCAATATCACCATAAACACCATCAGGAGCCATGCTGAGGGCCTTGGATATTTTAGGGCAAGGCACTCATGTGAGAATGTGGCTGTGGATCTGCCATTCATAGCCCATCTCCTATCAGCTCCATCCCTGATCATACACCGCACACACTTCCTCCCACGGAGCAGCCTTACTTGTGGCCAAGAACAAGATGCGGACCCCAAATTGGTGGCGGCTCCATTGAAGGGCACTCTTGCTAATGTCTTTGGCAAAGGAAGTGATGCTTGTGACCATCTGCTCTAAGCACTTTATTCCTCACCTCTGTGTGGAAAATTCCAAACATTCACAAAAGTAAAGTGAGCAATAAAATGAGTCTCTACTATCAATCCATCACATCAAGAATTTCCTATTCCTCCTCAGCCTTTTCTCCTGCCTGCCACTCCCACATCCCCTACATGTTTATCGTCTCCTTAAAGAAATCATAAAACTAAAAGAGTAACTGTGGAAGAGATAGCAAGTTTACGGAACTGGACGGTGTAAGGGAGTTGTCCATGGGTTCCTTGCTGTCATGCTAGTGCTCTCCTGATGAGGGGCTGAGGATGCTATTGCTCAGGCAGAGCCTGAAAGAGGAATGCGGTCTGCTGGTGACAGTGCCACCTTCAAGTTTAATCCCTTGGCTCCTCCATATTTGGGAGAGAAAGCACTCTGGGGCAAACCTCAGAGTTCAAGCCCTGATAGAAGATTTCAGATCATGCGCGTCCAAGGGTTGGACTAGATTTTCAAAAATAGTTAGGGTGGGCTTTAAAAGAAGTAGAAGTGTGTAATGGTGTGGAGACTAAGAGCTGAAGAAGTGAAAAGGCAGTTGTCAAGTGAGCCAGAGTTCTCTGAGGTCCTGCTGTAAAGAGCAGGAGTCAGAGACGCCAAAGAGCTAATGAAAAGCTCAGAACATTTAAAACCCACAGGGTCGTCACACTGAATATTATTACATAAACATATAGCAAATGCAACTTACTGTTTGCGGCCAAGAAAGGACTTCCACAGTACCCAAATATGACATTAAGAGATGTTTGGGAGTAGGTAGTCTAAAATGGGAGAAAATTAAAATGCATAAGTACTTCTAAAATGAAGGTGCAGAGGGTCTAGAGAGAGGGATGGTCTTGGGGACATGTTCTTACTGCCAGGCAGAAAAGTCACACTGTGTCCACAAGACAAGAGGTGTGTGGGGTACTGGAAACCAGAAATAGCCACTCACAACCTGAACATACAGACCTTCTGAGGAATTAATGGAAAACTTGGTTGTGAGGAAAGAAATCTTGAGAGCAAGCAATTAAATAGGGCTGTCTATTAAGGAATAAAAGTCATCTGCAAAGAAAATGTGTTAAACACATTTGGAAAAAATGTGTTTTAAAATTTTAGTGGTGTAAGCTCTATTGTAAGATCTTTTAAATGGGATCTTGGTTTTCTTAATTGTGATGGGCCAGATGGCAGGACCTCCTGGCATGGAGACAGTTCAAATGAGACCAAATCATCTTATGAGCAGGACAAGGAAGTCTGATTTATGGGGACTTGAACCAAACGGGCCTGGAACTGACCAGAGGTGGCCAGACTGCTCTCTTGACAAAGAAATGGAAGGATTTTATTGATTTGAGGGTGAGATTAATATTTGATAATTGTCCAGTGGTCACGGGCATGATTTCAAAATGTGTGTGTGTGTGTGTGTGTGTGGTGTGTGCGTGCATGAATGCATAAAAGGGGTACGACTTGTGATAAAATAGATGAACTGAGGGAATTTGAACTCTCGGGAAAGAACAAGAGTTGAAGAAGCAAATCCCAGATCGAATAGACAACAGAGTAAGCTCACCCTGTGCTGAAATGGTAACTTCTTTCTTAGATGAACGGCACACGGCAGATCGTTGTTGGTACAGCCTAGCGCACTGTCTGCAGGAGATGGAGTAGAGCATGGCACTTAGAGCCACAGTTAGTTACGCTGCCTGTGACTAGTATCGAGGAGCTTGCATGTGCCAGTGCTGAGCTGGTAAAGGATGGTTCTCAGGCTTGTCAACCTCAGCACCACCACCCAAGTACACTGGGGAGACTACAGTGCCATTAGGTCATGGGGATGTTGCCGTTCCAGTATGGTTTTACAGACTGATGTCATACATGTTGTTCCCCTCTAACATTGCTATGCATGTGTAGCTGTGGTTTCGTACACAGACATTTGGCCAAAATAAGAGCGATCCCATCACGGTGTCGTCACCCAGAATACAGGGGATGATTAACAGCAGGCTGAAGGAAGGCAGTGACTGGCCCCCTCTCCCCCAATTTAAGCAAGTTTTACTTGTCATTGTTTATCATAAGCCGGTTACAGGAATTTGAAAACTAGGTGCAAATGAACAAAAGCAAACACGGAGGCCTTTAATGATGTTTCTTCACTGAGTACATCATTTGTGAGACATCTTTATCTTCATAATAGAAGGATAATTAACATCACTAATTATCTAATTAAGTTCATTAAGCATCCACCAACAGTGCACCGTGAAGTTGACATTATGTTCTACTGTCAACAAATGCTTTGATTTCTTAGGAAGTAATTAAAATGTAAATTAGCATGCAATTATATGCACAAGGGAAGTTTTGAATCAGATATTCATTTCAAAACTGCTTAGAGCAACATCGTTTTTATTTTTTCTTCATCTTCAATAAAAAGAATCATTTTGCTCTTAGCAGCGAGTATTAAGCTTGCCGTTGTGCTGTTCTGTATTGGAATTACAGCAAGAACTGCACACCACGACACTCAGCTTTGAACTGACAGATTTGTTGTTGTACATTGTAATGTTTTTTTCCTGTTTGATCACTTTATTTAAAGTATTTGTTGATGGTTGTGCTCTTCATGTAAAAAAAACACAACTGGTTCTTTTCTTGAAAAATGTCCATAATTCATATTTTAAGTTTTCTCATCAAACTTATCTTTTAAAGACATTTTAGAGCAAACATTTTAAAAGATCTATTTCTCTTTTCTTTTATGTGCCTGAGTGTATATATGTATGTAAGTGCAACATGAATGTACAGGAGACCATGGAAGCTGGAGAGGGTGTCAAATCACCTGGAACTGTAGTTGCAGGTAGTTGTTAGCTGCCCAGTGTAGGTGCTGGGAGCCAAGCTCAGGCCCTCTGTATAAGCAGAAAATGCTTTTAATTTCTGAGCCATCTTTTTATCCTATTTTAAATGTATCCTTTCTGTCAGCTATGTTCGTGGGATCTAACTAGTGTGCTGAGGACAGCAGGGTGCAATTGTTCTCTCCCTATCCAGGAAAGAGAGATTGCACTTCTCAAACGTGTGGTCCAGTGGTCCTTGCTTCCAAGTTGACATTCTCATGCTTTCTTGGCTAGTCTGTAGTTTCTGGTGCAATATTAGAACAGAGAAGAGCCCAAAGAGGACGAAAATCACTCACATCCTTTGATTAAGACTGCTCTGAATCACAAGGGTGTCCCAAGCTCCCCATGAAAGAAACCTCTTCCCCCCGCCCAAAGCACCCAAGCTTTCAGCATTGGGAGAATCCAGCTTAGAGCCTATGTCTATCTCCTAACAGAGCAGACGGCCCTAAGTACATGATGCCTTCCTTGGCAGCTTTATACATGAATTTCTGGGTCATTTGAGAGTTCTGTTGAAGACACTTGCCTCCCTGATGTAGTCTCTCATCCTGGTATCAAACTACATCAGCCTGTTCTTGGACTATGGCTCCAGGGGTGGTTAGCGGGATTCAGGTCTCTTAGGTTTAGGTAGATTTCAAATGAAGGCAGAAAACACAGGGGTCGGAGACTGTCTTGTTGATGGAGGCTGTAAATAAAAACCACAGAACCACCCGCTGACTGCCCATCACTGAGGGAAGAGACAAGTACCTGATGGTTGAAACACAGAGTGGCTTGTTATCCAGTGTTGATGGCTTCATTAAATGCATATTGAATGACAGTGGCCCTGAGGTGGCTGGCCAGGGTGATCAAAGCATCCAGGCAGGGGCTCCACAGAGAAGAGACGGTAGTTTGTCTCCCTAAATTCCGCAGAAACCTGTCATCTATGTCGTGCTTGCACCCACTTAATGAAGGATGGCTTCCTCTCATATATCCATTAAAACTGGAGTCCCCTTAGCTCATTCATTATGCAGACATGGACTAGTTAGCCAGATCCAAAACTGACCAAGAAATCTGCAGCCAAGGTCAGAGAGCGCCAAGCCGATTTGCAGCAAGCGTCTACTTTACCTACCTACTACAGTTCTCTACACCATGGTTTTTCTCTTGATCTATCCTTGAACTCCTCTTAATATAGCCTGTCTCATTCATAAATTAAGCTTGCAGAGTTCACCCCCTAAATAATCAGTATAACATAGCTTGCCTAATCACAGTTGCTTGCCGTCCTTTTCATACCTGGTTATGCTCAACCTTGTCTGGTCTGTATCTTTAGTCAGGATAACGGTCATGGGACTTCATGTACTCTGCAGGAAGTTGCCTCTTTGACCAGCTTTTTGATCATTCATCCTTACACAGAATAGGGTGGTTGTTTGCGGGGCTTGTGAATCAGTGGCACATTCTCTACCTGGGGTCACCACTGCATACTGAAGGATGTATCATTTCTAAATCATCAGATCTTCAAAGACTTCTACCGAAGCAGAGCTGTCTAGTCTGAAAAAGGCTAGATAGAACCACACCCTTGGTTGGATACGGATTCTTTCCTTTTCCTTCTGCAGTGAATTATTTTATCTCACAGTCAAGTTAATTGTCCCTGACAGCTGTCATAAAGGAATAAGAGTTCAAGGGTCTTAAGGCTCAAGTCTATAACTCAACTCGGGATACTTTTAATACATATACATACTATCATGTGCAATTTAGCAGTGTGTGACTGGCATTGCTAAGTCTATAGAGAAGAACCTCACTAACTGAAGCAGGCTTTGTAGTGTGGCTACCTTCCTGGTTAGACAGCATATAAGAAAAATCACAGCAGACAATTGTCAGACACACACACACACACACACACACACAGGCTCAGTGTATTACAGTCTTGTAAATCAAAACATTTGAAATCATTTCATCTTACAATTTTAGCTCAAATCCTTTTGAAACCTGAATATGGTCCTTGAGAGTCTAGTCATTACTAGTGATCTCTCTGAGGTACTGTTTGCCCAAGGACGTCCTAGTAACCTTATAACCTAAAAGCTA
Organism: Bramus lutescens; assembly: GCA_001685075.1. Lineage (NCBI taxonomy): Eukaryota > Metazoa > Chordata > Mammalia > Rodentia > Cricetidae > Bramus > Bramus lutescens. The sequence goes on along the minus strand of LOEQ01001147.1, from coordinate 193,048 downwards.
GAGTTATATTTGGGGCTAAGTGACCTCATCCCAGGAAATGCTTTCAATTTTTAGATAGGAATTTTGGAGTGGGGAAACATACATTTTTATTGACTTCTCTAAATTCAAAATTTAAAAACTTAAATGTATTCATCAAAGCAAAAAAAATTGCTTTATTGTTCCCAAAGACAGAAGTTTCCCCAACTATATAAATGATAGAACGGCAGATGGTCGTGGAGTGGAGAATCAGGCTGGGGCNACACACACACACACACACACACACACAGGCTCAGTGTATTACAGTCTTGTAAATCAAAACATTTGAAATCATTTCATCTTACAATTTTAGCTCAAATCCTTTTGAAACCTGAATATGGTCCTTGAGAGTCTAGTCATTACTAGTGATCTCTCTGAGGTACTGTTTGCCCAAGGACGTCCTAGTAACCTTATAACCTAAAAGCTAGAGTTATATTTGGGGCTAAGTGACCTCATCCCAGGAAATGCTTTCAATTTTTAGATAGGAATTTTGGAGTGGGGAAACATACATTTTTATTGACTTCTCTAAATTCAAAATTTAAAAACTTAAATGTATTCATCAAAGCAAAAAAAATTGCTTTATTGTTCCCAAAGACAGAAGTTTCCCCAACTATATAAATGATAGAACGGCAGATGGTCGTGGAGTGGAGAATCAGGCTGGGGC
>LOEQ01001147.1:176633-192299 GCA_001685075.1 Bramus lutescens | reverse complement strand
CGCCTGTCGCGTGAGTTACAGCCGCGTTCTCGCCCTGGGACCCATCTATTATGAGAAACCATTTTGATTAATTAAAAAAGTCTTTTAAAGTCTCAGAACGGGAAGTTTGGGAAATGTCTTTGCTTTGCCGTGGTTGATGGGGGTGGGTGAAAACTTGGCTCGTTGGCCTGACAAAGAAAAAGAGGAGAGGTTGAACATAGAGTATGTGGTGAGTATAATAAAGCCTTCGAGCCTGGTCCTGAGTGGGCTGAGCATGAGACCCGAGGACCTCTGGGTACCAGTTTACCACCTAGTCCTACCCTCACAGAGCATTAAGGCAGTGGCTGAGAACTTTAAGCAAAAGGAACAATGCAAGTGGACAAGCTTGGGTCGGACCAATTTTGATTCATAGACTTTAACATCAGCGAGTCGGTCTCAGACAGGGGCAAAGGAGCAAAACAGAGAGGCACCTTCTCTCTGCAGGGAGACAGACTAAAAGACAAATGGAGCAAATTGTTTAGAAGCTAGGAATAGAATAAAATAAACAGAGAAGCACCCAGTTAGAGTGTTCTGGAAGGCTTCTCAGGAAAGTGGCAGTAGGATAAGAGCAAAGAGAGTGGCAAAACTTTAGGGTGGCAATGACTTCGTGTGTGGAGGACATGGACAAACACCTTTGGCTGAATGTGGACATCAGACAGAGGTTTAGATCAGGAGGAGGGTGATTCGAGCCAGCTGCAAGCATCATCCCAAGTTCCTCAGAGTCAGAGAGGGACATACTTTTCTGTATTTTTGCTTCTGTGTGTCCATCTTCATCCATCTGTAGCTGTCACTGGCCTTTTCCATTAGCCCTTCCTCCAGTATCCCACACACATTCACTGATGTCCTACTGTGCCTCGGACGCCTGGTTAAGGCTGGGGGATGCTAAAAAGAAAAAAGCATAGTTCCCTCATGGTAGCGGCCCTCCTGCTAGGTAGGTAAAATCATTGTGGCATGGTAAGAGGTTTTAAAAGGAGAACCCAGGCCTAAGCATGGTTAGGAAAAACTCAACCCGAGTCTTACAGGAGAAAGAGGGTCTGAAGGCAGGTTGGTGGGGAAAGAAGGGCCCATCCAGGTGCAAAGCAGCAGCCAGTTATGACCGTCCTGCCTAGGGGCCAGCTGCCAGCTTGGAATGACTCAAATACCAGAGATAGTTTAACATATTTAGCTTTTGACCCACTCTCCAAATCATTTATGATACATTTAGATGAAGATGCACTCAATAAAGAAAAGAGCTTAGGAAACATAATAGAAGACGTGGTTTCTGACAAGTTAGGACCATAAATATAAAGTCTATAAAGTCTCAAGTCCAGCTTGGGTCTGGGCCCATTGTGAGCCGAGAGGTTGGAAAGTTCACACATTAACGTCTCATCCACTGACTATGCTTATACCCAGATGGGGGCCAAGGACTGAGATTAGGCAAACAGGAAGAACACAGCAGACGGACCCTGCCTAGCAGCTTAGCCCTGCCCCAGCTTACCTTCACTCCCCTACTGTGACCTTTTAAAGGTCACATCCAAGGGTTGTCCTGTACTGGCCAACACCCATCATCAGGTCCCATGAAGTCTGGATCAGTTTCAGATCCAGAACTGCTGTATGGGAACTCCTGTGCAGCTGGTTTTTCTCCCATTTCCAAGTTCATCTTAAGTCCTCCAGGTCCTCGCTCCTGCTGGACCCTCCCCTTGTAATCATTCACTTGCTTCCATCCCTCCCCGTGGGCATTCGAAGGTCCTACTTGGAACCTTCTCCTCTGTTGGCAAATCCTCTTTCCCATGCTCAAAGAACACTGTTACTTCTAGCAGCCAACTAAACCTAGTCTAGACTGACCTTGGGCTGTTTCACCTCAGTCTTATTTACTCTCCTCAGAAGAGTGTAAAGTCCATGTTGGAAAAATACTATGCTATGGTAATCTCTAAGGCTCTGGAGTCGGCACAAGGTCCAGATCAGGGGAGGTCTTACTTATACATTCATTTCCTCACATTGGCTGCCCCTGTGAGGACCCAGACAAAGGTGGAAGCTGGTTGCTGATTATGTGATTTGGAGACCTGGTGTGGATCAATAGTGGGCACCTACTAGCAAGCTCAGGTGTGGGTCTCAAAAGTGCCAGGTAGACAGTTTTGGTAAATGTCCCATAGGTAGGCTTGTGTGTGTGTGTGTGTGTGTCCCTCAGAAAACTCTAGCTGGGTCCCCAGGTAGCAGCCAGTGCTGTCCTGAGGATTTAGAGCAAAGTTCTACTCTGACAGGAAAGCAACAAGCAGCCTTGGCTAAGAGTCCTCGGTAAGCCCAAAACAGGCATGTTCTCCATGAATTCCAGCCCTGTTTTTTTCCTCTCTGTGAATGTCAACAGAGTTGTCCAGATACTTCAATGTCAGGTAACCTTGGAGTGAAAGCACCTGCTACAGACTGAGCCTCTACAACCAAAACCTTCCAAGTCCCCAATCCTAAACCTTTTTAGCACCAACATGGTTCCATAAGCAGGAGACTTCACTCATGACTCCCTTTGAAGGATTGGAGCCCAAACACAGATGCTCTGAAAATACATCACCTTGCCCATGAAGCTACAATTCATGCAAAACACTAATCAGTTAGTGATTTATATGAATTAGCTATCTACAGTATACCTCATCATGAATGTGCAAATATTCTAAAATCTGCCAAGTATGAAATCTGAATCACTTCTGGCATTTGCAAGAGGGATGCTCACAGCTCAGGCCAACATAACAAAATGTCTTTGCAGGGCAGCCTCAACTACAGATATTTAGCCCTTCCCTGGTCTGGGGCTATAGTAAAAGATTGTTTCCGTTTCCTAGGGAGCTTCCTGTTCTGTCCACTGGGTATCTATTCCTCATATGGTCCTCTGAATAACCAGGAAAAAGAACACACTTCAGTCCCTAATAGTGTCTTAAATCTCAGTACATTTCTCCTTGAGTAGCAAATTCTCAGGCAGAACTGATATTCATCCTTTTCTTGGGTCCCTTCCTGTAATTCCTAAATGTCTGTCCCTTTCTGAGGAGCAGTCTTGTGAGTGTGACCTCAGAGACACAGTGTTAGAGAAAGGCCAGTCTAGTGGCATTTTCCGACTGTCTTGAGCCACACAGAAGCCCTGACACGCTGAGCAAGAAGGGAGGGTGGGCTTCCTGCTTCTAGTAATTTTAAAGTCTTCACTCTGGCTACACTAGAGTGCTGGGTTTTTTTTTTTCAAGTAGTCATTCTCTATGTACTCATGACGATTGAATTTAATAAAAACATCACAGTTCAAAAATAAGACAAATTAGAACCCACTGTTCATCTTAGAAATTAATATGTGAGTGAGTTTAACCAGAGATGAATTGCGCTGTGGTGATCCGGTCCCTCTTCACCCACTCTGGGCCCCAGTTGTTTGTCATTATTGTTGGAAATATGATTATTACTCTGGTATTGCTTGACATTTATTAAGGTTCCAGGGGCTGAGCCTCCACAGCAGAGAAAAGTGCAATTATCTGGGCACACAGAGAAAGAAAATCTCCTGGCCTGTGCCGTCCAAACAGAAATCCCCCCAAAGACCCTCAGCTGCTGCTCTGGCTGGCACAGAGTCCAGGCTCTACTGCCATCAACACCCGCCCGTCTTCTTCACAATGGGTGGCTAGGGTCAAAGGGCACAGCAGCAGACATGACAGGTGATTTGTCAGCAACCTAGGGAAATGTTACATTCAAGTTTTTCCTTCTTATTAATTGCTTCTCTCATTTGCCCTCATCCAGGTGTTCTTTAAGAACCCACACTTCAAGGTGGCTATGCCAGCTTTATTTGCAAGATGTAAACTATAGGAACTGTTGAGGTACTTCATCCCCCATATCCACAGTTTTGCTCTTTTGTAGTCTGAAAATAATGGGGCAAAAATTCTAGAGATAAATGATTTCTAAATTTGAAAGCCCATACCACTATACTTGGTGGCGTATGCATGGTGAAGGCCTTTACATCCTGTTCTGCCCTGCCCCGGGGTAGATCACCCCTTTGTATGATGTCCCCCATTCCGTACACACCTATTTCCCATCAGTTACTGAGTAGCCAGCCATCTTGGTTGTATGATTTCCTTATTAACTTCAGTGGTCTCTGGCAATCACTGATCAGACAGACTGCCAGGAACACTGTGCTCGTGTTCAAATAGCCTTTGTTTGGCTTGTGAACAGCCCCTCAGCACAGGCCAGTGAGGTTAGTAACTCACATTGCCAGAGAGGCAGAGAAAGGGGAAGCTGTCAACAAGACAGACAAAGTTCACGTGTCCAGGATGCTAAGACCTGTGGCTGTTGACGTCCTTCTACCTGTGAGATTGCAAGCAGGCACTGTTTGTCTCTATCCATCTGTCAAAGCCACGCATCTCCTGCTTTACTTTGTCTTCTGCATTTTACCATTAATCCGGGACACCAAGGAGCCACAGGGGATGGGGTTGTGATGCCTCCTTCGCCTCCTCTGCTGTGACAGTTCTTACATAGTCTTAGTTGTTTTTATGATTTTGATAGCTTAAGGAATAGCAGGTATTTTGTAGAGTTTCTGTCAAATTTGATTTGTTTACTGTTTTTCTGGAGGCATGGCATTTTGGAAGGAGGAAGACAGAGGTCGGGTAAAGTCTGTTAGAATACGCAATAGTCAGGTGAAAGCATCACACAGATGACAAGATTGTATCTGCCAGCCTTTTCTACTGCCGTTTGGTCATTCCTGCCTCTGCTTGTTCCCTGGGATTCAACACACAAGTCTGCCCTACCCTTAAAATGCAGGGGCAAGTGAGCCCCACCTCCTGAAGGGGCAGGGTGAACAGCAAGCTAATCATTTGAGATTCTTCTGCAAGGAAGGGTTATCCTTTCTCCTCATCTATTTGTCTATTCAATCTTTCATTTTATCTCAGTAGGGAATCAGGAGTAGGATCCATTAAGTCCGTTAAGTAGCTTATCTTGTTTCTTGAGTTGCTCTAACATACCGCCCACAGTATTTACCTGGCTTTGCCCTTCCTTTTACTGGAACCCTCTTGGTCTCTTTCCCTGCCCTCAGATAAGTTTTTGTTTCAGTTGTTATTGTTTTGTTTGGGTGGGGCTTCACTGGGGTGGCACTCAGTGTTTCTTGCCCAAAGAAGATGGAGTCAACCACCAAGTTAAACTTCCAATACTTGCAAATCTTTGGACACAGTTGCATTCTAACCAATCCCATTGTTTCTGCTGAAAAAGTCCAGTTTAGCCACAGTGACAGGCACTCTCAGATCCAGCTGGCCCAAAGTAGAAATCTTTCCCACTTACACTACACGTGCATTGCAAACTGGTCAGGGATTCAGAGTGCCTTAACCTCACTTGGTTACACAAGAGCATTTGCTTTCTTGAATGTTCTATTTTATAGTCCATTAAAGAAGAGCTTAAGTATCCTTCCCCCTGATCTCACATAGCCCAGAGTTAGCAAGAAGTGTGATGATACCACATAAATACAGGAGGGGAGAGTTAGAACTCGTGGTCAAAGAGTACTAATTCCTGGTTTTATATATATATATATATGTTTTCTTTTCCATGCAAATGTAATTGTTATTGTTTTAGTTATTATTGTAATTGCCTATTACTTTTTATCTCCATTTTAAAAAATCTCACTATGGTAGGAACCTGATCCCACATCACGAAATCCTTTTTTGACACTAAGGCTACCGTTGAAGTATTGTATAGAGAATCCAATTGGGGTGGCAAAGGGAAGCTGCAGTCTTGCCTTTGCTGTGGAGACTTGTGACATTCCTTTATGCAGTCTGCAGTGGCTGCATAGTATTCTGTGACGGGGACAAAGCATCCCTTTATGCAGATATGCAAATTGCTTCATTTTCTGCTTCTATAAATAGGTTACAAAAAAAAACCCGCCAACTGAGTGTTTGTGTGGATATCTGATGGTGTCCTTGGGATAAATTACCAGCAATGAAAAGAGTGGTCAGAACACTAAAGGCAGCGCGGTGCCTGGCTGCAGAAACCAGGACTCAAAACAGGAGCTCTGCACCAAGTTCCTAAGCAGAGTCTGAGCTTCAGCCTTCTGCTAGTGGCCTTTCCCTTTGGGAGACGACACAACTGTGATTACAGGACTAATGACCCTTTGCACAAATGAGCACAATGACTCTTATCAGTGGAGAGCCGGTGTGGCTCATTTGGACAATCGTGTCACCAGCAACTGGCCAGCCCCAGGGGTACTCCTGGTATCACCAAGCTGTGGTCAGTGACTTAAAAATGATTTCTATGTGTTATTTAATCACCCCCATCTTGAGATCAAGCCTGTATCCTGGAGCCCTTGCTTTGCTAAGGAGACACCGAGAAAGCAGGGCCCTGTGTACCTGCTCTGTCCCCCTTAAAGGCTTAAGCAGCCTTTGGAGTCCCTTTGTTCTGCTTCAGGGGCTCTCAAGTTCTTTAACACACTGCCAGCAGCTAAACAAAGGCTATTCAGTTCCAATAAGTGACACAAAACTCCACTGTGAATTTGTCCTTAATCAATATGTCCTATGCACTGTTGTCCAGGCAGATGGACCTCTGGCCTGGAACTGACCCAAATCTCCTTACTATTATCCCTACATCCCATAGATAGCAACTTTTCAGGGCATAGAAAGACTCTGAGGTCACAGGCTCTTGAGGTTTGCTTAGCACTGGGGAGATGCCCCAGATGAAGATGGACATGCAGGAGATGCTTGTGGTACAGGGTCCTGATCCATCTTGCTTTCCCATTCCACCTACAATCACTCACCCCCACATTGCCTCAGCGTCTGATTGGGCTAATGGGTGTGATAACAGCACGGGTTTATGAGGAAACTTAATATTAGATATTCTTTGTACATGCGGATCCTTTTATCAGCTGCAAAGTGCTATATGCCCATCAGTTCCCTGGGTATAAGGTAGAGCATAGTACAGCATTTGGATTCTCCGTGCTCCTAGATAAATCACAGATGTGCTCCAGGTTGGTCCCCTCCCATTTGCCATTCTTCTCGACTCCTGCTCAGCTCTCGGGGAGAAAGCAGAGCCATCCCCTTCTCTGCACTGGAGATGGAAACAATCAGGTGTGAACCCCCTCACTCTCCAGGTGCCACCCACATCTAATCCATACAGACACCCATCTGCACCCCTTCCCTCTGTGTCCAAGCAGGAGGGGCCTCTCTTTGCCATTGTTCACATCCTGTGCCACCGGGGACCTTTCTCTCACCTTTGTTTTTTGACCTTGTCCTTCCTAACGCCGTGTTCCCTTCCACCTACTACATACAGTCATCCCTTGGTACATGTTTTGGACTGACTACAGGACCCTCTACTGAGACCCAAACTCATGGATGCTCTTCCATGCTTTAGAAAGTGGTGTAATGGATATTTGTGCCCAGCCTGTGAACGTCTGTGCACCTCAGACCATCTTTAGCTTACTAACAACACCTGCTGCATTGTCGGTGCTGTGTATGTGGTTGTTACACGGTACTATTTAAAAAGTGAAGACAAGCTGGGCAGTGTTGGCATGCATTTTTAATCCCAGCACTCAGGAGACAGAGGCAGATGGATCTTTGTGAATTTAAGGCCAACCTGGTCTACAGAGTGAGTACCAGAACAGCAGGATACACAGAGAAACCCTGTCTCGATAAAAGCAAGCAAGCAAGCAAACAAACAAAATAAGTGAAAACACGGAAAACATCCCCAAATATTCAGAACAGGCAGATATTCATTGCAGACAGACCTGACTATACAGGGCTGTATATTATAAGAATGTGGATTTAAAACTTTTATTTTTTATTGGGTTGAACTCTAGGATGTTGGAGCCTGATGCCTTGTTCCCATCTCTGTTTTTTTTTTCTCTTGCAGAATCAAGCTTCTTAAACGAGTTGCTCACACTTATTATTCCTGTATTATTCTGTCCAGTCACCGTTATCAGCCCTCTAATTATTCTCTGAAATGACTCTGAAACGTAGCCCCCTTCCTCAGGGTGGATTCGGGTCCCCTTCCTGGCCTTGTCTTACCGCTCGTCTTCTATGCTGAGTTTGAACCCTTAGTTTTAACTAAGAGTCTCCTTTTGGTTCCCTTCCAACTCCCTGAGCCTTTGGCCTGAACCTTGCTAGAGTTCTCCAGGTTTCTAACCTTGTCCCATCAGTCCCCACTCTGTAATTGTTCTTCTGGGGGATCTTTTACTGGGCCTTTTCTACACTGCTAATAGCTCACAGATTTATATGGGCTTTGACCCACTTTCAGAGTTTCCCTCTGCAAAGACCCAGCTGTCTTTTTTTATCATACAATCAATTTTGCTCTTTCTTTTTAGTTTTTCTAATCTCTTCTGTTTTTTTGTTCTTGGCTTATCTAATTTAATCCACACAGGTAAGCAAACAGGAAGTTTCATAGTTATCCTCACCCTCTTATACAGTTGCCAGTTTCTACCAACAGTTGTTACTGATGGTCCTTAAACTTGATGCTTCTGTACCTTGTGACCTCTCCCCCGTAGTGCCACAGTAGTAGCTTCAGGGAATCCCCTCTACCAAATTCAACCTAAAATTGCTGCCAGGGTGACCACAAAAAGCACTAAATCAAAAAATGCTAAAAATGAGGGGGAAAATTGAATTAAACCAGTGTTTTATTTAAAACCTCTCTGGCAAGACTGAGGAGGAACAAGATTCAGAAAACTTTGCCTGTACCTGGGTTTAGGGTGTTTCCCCTTCCATTTGTCTGGGTCACCCATCACCTGTGACTTGACCCTAGTTGTACTGGAACTCACTCTGTAAACTAAGCTGGCCTCAAACTCAGAGACCTCCTGAGCTGGGATTAAAGGTGTGTGCCACCACCAGGCTTAAATAGCAATGTTTTTAAAGCTCGCCTGAAATCTTAAGTCAGTGAAATTGTTCTATTTTGTTACATTAAATTGTTTCAATCTGCCTAGCACTTAGAATAGAGACTATATTGTGTGTGTGTGTGTGTGTGTGTGTGTGTGTGTATTGTATTTTGGAACATGCATTATAGTATGTGTGTCCCATACAATGGAAATACTGGTTTCCTGAGTTGTGTTTCATGGTTGTGGAAACATTTCATTCATTGTTCAGTGTGCCACTGTGTCTTTGTCAACTCAGCACAAACCTAGACACATCTGGGAGGGAACCTCAATTGACAAACTGCAGTATAAGAGCCAGAAGGGGTGGAGGACACCAGGGAAATAAGGCCCTCTAATCAACATGAGCAAAGATCATATGAAGCACAGAGACCCGAGCGTAAAGCACAGGGCCTGCGCTGGGTACTTTGCAAACATATTATGGCTTCCAGTTTTGTATTTTTATGTGATTCCTGAGTGTGAGAATGAGGGGGTCTTTGTTTCTTGTGGTTTCTCTTGGGCTCTTTTCCTCCTGTTTGTACATTTTGTCTAATTCCAAATGTTAATTTTTGTTTTATCTTATTTTATTATTATCACCTACAAGTCTGTTTTCTAATGAGAGACAAAAAAAAGGAGTGGATCTGGATGGCAAGCGAGGTGGGGAGGAACATGGAGGAGTAGAGGGAGGGGAACCAATCATCAGGATATATTAAGTGAGAGAAAAATCTATTTTCAATAAAAGGAAAAGTATAAAAAAAAGAAGTAGAAAAAGGAAGGAATGAAAGAAAGAAGGAAGGAAGGAAGGAAGAAAGGAAGGCAGGCAGGCCTAGGTCGAAACCTTGGCACAAAAGAGATTTTTACAAGAGAATATTTACAAGAGAACAATAAGGAAAACGTTGTTACAGTCAGAGCCATGGAAAATGCGCTGTTCAGCACTGTCAGCTCTCGAGTAAACAAATCCAGATTTAGACTATTAAAAAACATTTCCATAAGATTTGTCTATAAATAAATTTGTGGGTTTTGATTGCTGATCAATATGAGAGGGCCTAGCTCTGGACAGTGTCCCACCCCAGGACAGGTGTTTCTAGTTGTTATGAGAGAGCCCAGTGTATAAGCCACAAGGAAGCCAGTGAACAGTGCCCCCTCCAGCCTGCTGTCTTGAGTTCCTGCTCTGATTTCCTTCCGTGGTAGGGTGGTATCTGAGAGCTATAAGGTGACATAAACCCTTTCCTCTCCAGGCTGATTTTTGTTATGGTGTTTTATCAGAGCAATAAAAACTCTATGACGCATGCACAGACAAGGCAGGCTTGAGTCCCCAGCCATCTCACCAGGGAAGCCTGTGGCTGGTGGGAAACTGCCCCATTTGTAGGGCAGAGACGAGGTTTCCAGCATCCTGAAGCTTGAAGTCTCAGTTTTTAACATGTTTTGGTAACAAATGTAGCCATTTGTTTCTTTGGAGATGGATTGTTCCGTTGACTCATTTTCAAGGGGCTATCTGCCAATACTCAATGTTAATAATTGTGGCTTTGTCCGTCAGTCATTCTTTCAAACAAAAGCAGTGCTGTTCTGTGATGGAGACCCCTAGCTTTGCTCAGAAGCATGCTCACTATATAACCACCTATCCTTGAAACAGCCATCAGTTGTTTTGGTTTCCGGAAATGCTTTATGTAGACTTCCCATTTAACATACCAACTGTTGAACCAGTAGGTTTGAGAAGTGAAACCTAACAGAAATCCCACCTTTAAGTCTTCATCCAACACACATCTCCAAACTGAGGCTGTGGGTGCCTTTACTCACCTCAGCTTCTCCATCTCACCCTGTTTCTCAGTTATCAGCTTCTCTAAGAGGTCACCGATACAGAAAGCTACGCGTAATTTTCCTTACTGCCCTGTTTCCAGGACCTTGATTCTCTGTGGTCTTGGAGAGTAACTCTNCCCCCACCCCCAGGCAATGCAGCCCACTGAGTTCAGCTGTTTAGAGTCTACTTTCTGCTTAGTGGCCCTCCCTGTTCTGTTTAAAAATGTGCAAGTATCTCAAATCAAAACACGAAGATATTAATATTAGGCACACCTTGGTGAGCTTTCTTTCTTTCCAGGACTGAGAACCACATCTCTCTTGGCCACCTCTCTAACGTCTGTCATGAAGTAGATTGCTCAAAAGCTACATTTTGGTAATTATTCGAAAGGAGAAGACTGAGTCTGTCACAGTCAGAAAAGAAAGACATACACATGTGTGTGTGTGAACATGTGTTAGCAGATCAGCACAGGTGAAATTACTGTTCACAAGATTATGACTGCTTTAGACTGCAGACCCTTAGCCATCAATTCCTGTGGCAATTGCTCAGAGTGGAGACGTGGATCTCATTCTCCCATGCATCACTAAATGGTGGCTGCCTTTCTCTCCTCTCCAGGATTTTGTGTCCTGTATCGAGAATTACAGAAGAAAAGGACAGGAGCTGTATGCATCTCTGTACAGAGACTATGTGCAGGTAAGAAACGAGGCAATCCTTCAGCTACCCTGAATCAAGAGAAAGAAAGGGAAAGAGAAAGAGGAGAGAGAACCAGGGGTCTTTGAAGTTTTAGAATTGAAAAGTCGCCAATGATGGGTCCAGGTTTCTTGGCTTGCCCAGTGGGCATGGTGCCCACAGCTTAGCAGCAAGAGGGGCCTGGTTCTGTTGCTCTTCACCCTTCGGGCCATGCATCACGCAGAAGGTGGACACTGAGAGCTCAGGGTGCCTCAGACCCTGCTGAGAGCTGCAAGTGCTATTATAAAACACTGAACTGGGTCTCATGTTCGGATGGCTTCACTACAAGGGGGAGATTCGTATTATACAACTTCACCAACTCAGTAGCTATCTGTGACTTATAGTGGGGATTTATCAAGGAGATAAAAGATGTTAGCGAAGGGAAGAATCTAATTTAGGCAACTTAGATGCCTTGTCTGATGAAGGGAGCGTTTAAGCTGAGACCTGCAGAGGATGGCATGGGCTGAAATATTTTAGGGAATTTTAGGAAATGTGTTTAAGGATCCCGAGGGAGGAGGGAGCTGGATGTCACTGATTTACAGGAAGAACTGGTTGGAAGGGCCTAGGAGTCAGAGAGTGAAGATGAAGCTGGGACCAAAACACAGATGGTTCCTGGCACGTTAAGGTTTTGATTTTAAATGTAGAGAGCTGCCAGCAATAAGGGCAAGTTTTGACACCTAAAGCACCCACACAGGTGTGATTTCTGCATAGTCTAGGCAAAGCACTCTCTAGCCATGTTAACCCCTTCCCTGCCATAAATATTTTCTAACCATAAAGATGGCAGGGACAAGGATTATGTCCTTAGCCTGTGATTGGTAGACAACAGATATTCCACACAGGACTATGCAATTGCTAAGAAGTTGGGGTTTGGTTGATATTAAAAACAGAACCTTTTAAACGGGCTCTCATTCTACAACATGGCACTCAGTATTGAAACTCACTGATCTCCCCTTTACAGAAGAATGTGTCTGGGCCAAAGCCTGTGCTCTGTATTGAAAAGACAGCATTTGTAAAGCCGTCACTCTGCCTTGAAGATGTTTCAAGGTTAGCGTGAGGCCAAGGGTGAAGGAGAATCTCCAGGACAGGGTGACTAGGCTCACATTGGAATGTTCCACTGTGAGGGCACAATGGGTGAAAGAAAGCATTAGCACACATCCGTGCAGGCATTGGAGTGAAGACGCCCAAAGGCTGACACAGGAAGCCTGGGGCTGGGAGTCAGAAGAGCCCTGACCTCCCGGCCTATTTGCGTACTGTCTGTGGCTGTGGGACCAGACCCTTGGACATCAGTTCATTCTCAGAAAGGACTCGCTGATTTTGTCCGGAGTGAGCAATGCTGCTAACACAGTCAGTTGCCACCGAAATGGAAGAGAGATGAGTTCAGGTTGCATTCTCTTTTAGGGAAATCCACTTCACACTTAGGCCATTTTGCAGCAGAGGGTATATGCAATCAGCATCTCACCAAGAGCCTTCTATTTTTGTGTGAAAACCTGGTCCACGAATTTCTGCCTAGAAGAGAGCTGCAGTCTGGGCTTTCTAAGTTCCTGCTGACTCTGCAAAGTCAAAAGTCCTATTGGTAGGACTAGGACTCAACAGAGGTGCCAGCCAAGAAGGGGGGCACCAGTCTTCTGAAACACCAGCTTGGCTTGGTTTCATAAGTGGGACCTGACTAGGGGTTCAGAAGTACTTGAAAAATTTGTGTGATTTACTGTTGGTTAATCTTTTTAAAGAAAAATCAGCATTTTTAAGGTATTTTACATTTCCAAGTCTTTAAATATTTAAAATGTTTCGATATTTAGAGGAATGCAGATGTGATCATGTCTGCTGGAGATAATGGGGCTGGAGCACTCACCCCACTTTTCTGAGGGCCAGCACACTTACTAAATACACATCACATCCACAGAAGTCAAGTTCAAAGTCTAGTCTGTTTTGAGACCGAGTTTTGCTATGTAGCCCTGCCTGGCCTGGGACTGCCTATAGAGATCACAGTAGACCACGTTAATCTCACAGAGATCCTCCTATCCATACTTCCACAGTGTTGGGATTAAAAGCAGGAGCCATCACTCTGGGGACAAGTTCAAACACTGACAGAAGTTGGCATTTTGAAATCTGATGGTTACTCCGGGTCAGTTTCCACTAACGCCGTGGTTCTCAACCTATGGGTTTCAACCTCCTTGGGGTCACATATTAGGTGTCCTGGATATCAGATACTTACATTACAATTCATGGCAGTAGCAAAATTACAGTTATGAAGTAACAACTAAAATAATTTTGTGGAGCTGTATTAAAGGGTTGCAGCATTAGGATGGTTGAGAATCACTGTGCTAAGTGAACCCAAGGAGACCCTCTCTCATGGAAGTGGCAGTGAAGCCAGCAGTCCCACCACAGAGCTACCAATAACAAGCCACTGAAGAAGTCCTTGGCTTTCACTTTACCTGCCACTCAGAGAGGTCCGCAGAGATGGAGGAAGCCCAGAGCATCCCTGGTTATTCCACCCAGTGCCCTGGAGGTCCTCCCCAACATTGTCATGTCTGATAGACACTTCCCTGAATGTCTCTGCCGACAGCAGTTCTGCCAGCATGGCTCCATTCTGACTTGCTCACTTGTTCCTCTGCTTTGTCCAAGCTCTGCCTATTGTCTTCTCTGCAGATGTCTGTCACAGTGCTTCTTTCTGTTCTGTGCCTGGCCGTGCTGTTCCCACGCCAGGGCCTTGCCATGATGCACAGATGTGCCTCAGCCTGCCTTTGCTGTCTTAAACTTTTGACAAGATGCCTGTCACCCCAAATGCTCTTGCTTTTCACATGTGAGCCATGTGCTCTCCTCTGGGCTCCATAGGGACCAATGGGCTGTTTCTTTCTTCTCTCAGTCTCTGTCTCTAAGTCTTTGCTATAACACGAGGGGCCTGATCGTTGGGGTTTCTGCCCTGCCCAATTCCCCACAGCTGGCAAGCCCCAAAGAAAATAACACAGAGTCTACATTAGGTTATAAACTGATTGGCCCATTAGCTCAGGCTTCTTATTAACCCTTATAGCTTATATTAACCCATTATTCTTATCTATGTTAGCCATGTGGCTCAGTACCTTTCACAGTGGGGTAGANCTGGCTAATCAGTGTTTATTTAAAACATGATTGACAGAATACAGACAATTCTCCCGCACCACTTTGCACAGCTTTTTCAGGAGCAGGGGTTGGGGCATCAACTCTAACTGGCTTATAGAACTAGTAAAATGATAAAGAAAACTCAGGAGAAAGGTGGGCTTCAAGCAGAACCTGATCCACATGGCCAGCATCTCTGTCCTCCTGCCTCCCCCTCCACCATTCCTCTTTTCCTCTCCCTCCTCTATTGAATCTCTTTATCCTTTTTCTCTTCCTCCCTCCCTCCCTCCTCCTTCCTTCCTTCCTTTTCTTTCTTTTCTTTCTGTCTCTCATTCATTATTCCTCTTTCACACATTCACATAAATGCCCACATGTAAAATTGCTGGTGAGTTTGAAGCCCAAGAGAACATGGGTAAATGAATGAGCCTGGAGCCTGAGCTGAACTCACTCTGCGAACTGAACCTCATCCTGAAACAAGATCATTTTCCAGTTCATTCAATGCCAAGTCACATGTCTGCAGGGCTGTCACTGTCCAGGGGGAAATGCCCTATGGAGGTGGAAGGGCCAAACCTGCTTTCTCTGCCTGGGTGGGCTTCAGAGAGTACTTCAAACTTGACCTAATGCATGTGCACACTCCCTTTCTATTTATGTTAAGTTTTAAAACATCTGTTGCTTCCATTACTATATTTACCTGTCCATTTTCTGAAAAATTAATATTTAGGACAAATTCCATCAAATATTTGAATAATTACAAAAGTTCCTATGAAGTTAACCCTGCTGTTCAAACTAGACTAAAGTGTTTCTTTGATAGGTGTGGTATGAGCCTGAATGTGGCCTACAAAAACAGTGTGGGGGTGTCAGTGTGCTTTTAAAAAGACTTAAATGGAAGATTTCATGAATGCTGTGTCATTTGCATGTACACTCACTCCAGGTTTCCCTTCTCTGACTATTCTAGAACCCTTCCATATTCAAGAATCATATGACGTTAGGATGTAAAGGTCTTCATACAGCATGCAGGCCAAGCCTTTTATTATTTAATCACTATGGATTCTGAAGTCCAGAGATGAGACAGACTCTCTCAAATCACCAGTCATCCCTGGACTGCTAGTTCCCACTCTGCCACCCTTCTGGGTCTCCCAGAGGAACAAGCTTTGTTTCAGAAGTCAGGGGCCATGGAAAAAATCCCATGTCCTCAGCTCCTGCTGCTGCCTCTACAATCCCAGCAACA
>LOEQ01001147.1:131686-150965 GCA_001685075.1 Bramus lutescens | reverse complement strand
GTGTGTGTGTGTGTGTGTGTGTGGAGTAAGCTGATGGGAGGACAGTGGCTCTGCTCACGAAACTATTTATCTTTTTGTTTAGCTTTTGCACTTTCCAACCCAGCTTGAAAGGAAAAGGCAACGCAGAGGACCCCTTCAACCTAAGGTAATGTCAACTCAGGGTGCGCTCTGACCTGGCTCTGTCTTATTCTCCTGCTCAGGATCCATACAAAGGGCACAGTCATTTGTTTGTAAATTTCTTTCCAATCTGAATCCATCCTTATTATTACTCCTGACGTTTTCGCTTTCAATTTAACTTCTAAAAATAAGCCTGGAGTCCCACCCACACAGGCCCTGACAGTGTCAGGCCTGAATAGCACACATCCCCTGCTGTAGAAGTGATAACTCCAGCACAGCCTGAACCAGGCCCTCAGGAATGGGTGTGCACCAGCCATGAGAGTTTCTGGATGTTCAGAAATTAAATCAATGCAGTCTGAACATACTTATTTGGGAAATCCAAAAACTCTTCAAAATCTGAATCAGTGAGCGCCAATGGGATGTCACAAGTAGAAACATCTGTGTGTTACCTCAGGCACAATCCAGCTCCCGCACGGCTAGCTTATACCCCGAAATAACAACACACAAATTGTATTCNGCAGTTTCTTTATTAACCAATGAAAGTAACACATAGACAGATGACCCTCCTACATCATTTTCCTTTATACATTCTCTTTGAAAACGTTTAGAGTATCGGTGATAAGAAGCCATGAAATCCCTGTAAGATGGTGACCTTTTGGGATGGGTGACAGTGACAAGGGCACAGTCTCAGCAACCTCAAGCTCAACATCAAGCTCCCTTCTTACGATGCTTCTGCCTCCAGTCTCTCTCCCCAGAGATCAGTGTATCTGTAATGTACAGAACCATTTTAGGAAAGCTCACTTCAGCTCCTCCCTGAATGGAGCAACAAGGTTCTTGGGTGTCTTGATCATACAAAACCCTTAGAGGTTCATGACAGGAGATGACTCAGTCCATCCCTCTGGGCATAGGGAACAAGAATTATAACCAGAGGTAGAATAAATGCTGTCACAAAACTCAAAATGAGTGTGACAACCAATATTCTAGCACTCGGATGCTCCTTACATATTCCTGCAGCAACATGGGATTGTACAATAGGCGCGTGAAGGTCTAGAAGTGGTGGGAAGCAGCTTACTGGTTCATCCTCCCCAGAGGCTAAGTGTGCTCATTTAACTCCAAGAAACCTAGAACATAGACACAGAAGCCATACTTTTTTTTTCCAAAGCAAGTATCTTAGACTCTGCAAGGATACAATCAATGAGTATGCCCAGTGAGCTGAAGGTAATGTGTTCTTTTGCTTGAAATGCCTTAACTCTATGACATGGCTGAAGAATTGCAGCTCAGAGCCCATTCAGTATGCTTGAGTCTCACATTAACCATGCCATGGCGGCTCTTAAGTTTGTACTGGAGAGATGTGCAAAGATCTGCCTATTATTGAGTTTAGACTGTAATTTTTTAAAATTTTATTCTAAAAATAACTGTAGATTCACAGAAATTTGCAAAAGAGTGGAGTCTCTATAATTGCCTTATTTACTCTCCACCCTCATGAGAGCATGCTTAATTGCTGACTTACACAGTTTGAAAACCAGGACTATTCCATGTATGTCTGCATCTTTGTGATTTTTGACATGTGTGCAGATTCATGCAATTGCTATCTTTCCGTCATTAAGAAGACAGCTCTTACACTGTCACTTCTGCTTACTTCCTTTCACAACTTTCATTTGTTAATTAGAGTCTGTCCTATTAAAGTTAATCATAGTTTGCAATATTTGAAGGCTGGCCCTTTAAACCCTAGAGTAATATCACTGAGATCTGACTAAGTTGATGCATATTCAAATAGTATGCTTCTTTTTAATTGCTGAGTAGCACACTATATATATAGAGAGAGTAGCACTCTATATATGCATGGTATGATACCAGAGTTTGCTCAGCTACTTGTAGATTGAAAGCCATTTGGTTGTTTCTAGTTTGGAACCACTACAAATAAAATTGGCCATTTACATTTAGTGTAATTATTAAAGTGTTAGAACACAAGTTGACCATCTTATCTTTTGTGGCTGTGCTTTCCTTGATTCCTGCTTTTCCTTTTGCTGCCTTTTTGTGCACAACAAAGGGGATAGTTAAAATTCAGCTTTAACTTATCTATAGTATGCTTGAGTAAATTTTTCTATGTGCATATTTTATATGTTTTATCTCCTTGATAATTGCATATAATTATATACATGTAATTTTTACAAGTTACTGGTAATGAGAATGTACCATTTTGAGTGACATGTAGGGACTGAAACTTTTCAGTCTTAATGTAGACTTTTAAGACTTTAATTGTCTATTACTATATAAAATCGCTGATTTTCTTAGGTGCTCTTTTTACATACATGCAGAAAACCACACAAAACATCTTCCAAAGGTATTTTCACAAGCAGGTAGCCTAGAACCAAGGGAAACAAAGTGAAATTTATAAAGCAATTCAATAATTTGGGTAGCATCAGAGAGCCTGTCTTCCAGAATGTTCTCTGTGCCACTCTGTCTTCTAATTTGGGACTTTTCCTCTTCAGAGTCATTTATTTCTGTTGGCTGATTGGTCTTCGTGTTTTTGCCATAAGCTCCTACTCTAGGATGTAGATGCTGAGCGCAACCTGAGGAATGGAGACAGAAGAGACTAAGGCAACTGCTCCAGGCAACCAGGGCAAAAAAAAAAGATCACACTGTGATCACACCAGAGCCACCCAGGCTGGATCTGGCTCTCAGAAACAAGGACTACTGTCATGGTGGATGGTTTCTGTTCTTCTTGAGAAAAGAGAAACCCATGGCTTTATATCAAGTAATGCCAGGCTTAATGTAACTTCCAGGGAATAAACGTGACAGTGGCATTTTATAGAAGGAAAGAGCATCAATATTGAATAAGATGCAGAAGAGACGGCTAAGTGCTCAGTCTCTCTAATCTTTGCACTGTCTGGTAGCCAGCACTCCCTAGCTAAAAATGGGTCTGACTGGAGTGCATGCCAGAGAAATCAAAAATGTCTGCCTGCTTGGTTCTCAATCCTAATGAAGTCCAGTGTGCTTAAACCCCTTTCTAAGACCCAGGAAAAAGTGAAAGTGGCAAGAAGCACCTCCGGTGAGGACAGAAAGGAAGCATCATTGTGTACACTAGCCCAACAGAAGGCTGAAAGTCCGTGAGGTGATTCTGAGGACCAATGATAAGCATGCTGAGAGGTGGCAACTCCAGGGGGGATGAGGCAGGAAGAGAACAGTAGAGACAGCAGACTGGAGAATCCACAATCAAGACCCAGACCATTCCTGGCATGGAATGTAGCTGCAATGTTTTCCTTAACTTCTCTTTGCTGACTTCTCTGTATACCTATGAAAGGTGGTACCCATCCTCCAGAGAAAGAGCTTCAGGGGGAGCAGCTGGACTGGGCAGTGTCCACAGACTGCTGCTCTCTCCTAGATCATGTTTCTGTGTGGATCCTGAAGTGCCTGAGTCAGAGAGAAAGAAGCTGTAATTGCGAGCCTGGCTCCCTAGTGGGCACATCCGAGACTCCACATGCTAACTGGGGTGCTCGAGGTTAGGATTCCTGTAGAAGTCTCCATGCCTGGAATGAAAATGCCTCGAGCATTGGCTAAAACTGTGAATTCACCCAAGACCTCAGAAAGGTATAGTAGCCAGGTGTTCTGCCAGCCACTTCACCCAAGACCTCAGGAAGGTACAAGACATAGTAGCCAGGTGTTCCAGACAGCCATTTCTAGAAACCAAGTGCATCATCAGAGTGGATATTAAATCACTTGTGCCATGCAGTTCCACAAGAATGAAGTAATCATCCACACCTCTCCAGCGAGCTCAGAAGAAATCAACACTTTTGGTTCTCCTGCAGACCACAACAGAGATGTCCAAATAGCCCTGGGCCTCTAAGTTTCTCACTGTCTTTGCACACCGGCACCAAAAGCACAAACTAAGAAAAACAACAACATCAAAATCCAAACTTTCTTGACAAGCAGTTCCAAGAAGAACCCCAGATTTGGGTGCAAAAAAACAACCACAGAAGCCTCCCAATGGGGTCACAAACTGGCTAAACGTCACAAGGGAAGAAGACACGGAAGAATGAAACCTTGGTGTGAACACATGGGATTTACTGGGGACATAGATGTCTGCCATTTCCAAAACATTCCTTTTTTAAAAAAAATTTATACTCTTGCTATTTAATCTTGGCTACCATCTAACTCTCAGCAATAACACCTTAGTCTCTCAAGCTATGGGACTGCAGGAATGCTCAGTTTTTCCATTTTATCACAAGCTAGGCAGAAGGTGCTGTTGATGCTAGCGAAAGAGAAGGGAGGGAGGGAGGGAAGGAGAGAGGGAAGGAGGGAAGGAGAGAGGGAGGGAGGGAGGGAGGGAGAGAGAGGGAGGGAGGAAGGAAATACTAGTTTTGACAACTGCAGGGACTGTCACTATCCCAGATTTCACCCATAGCCACTGAGCCACAAATGGAAGCCCTGGAGGTTTCCCATCTAAAAGGCAGAACTCTATGCTCTTGCTGAGGGGCCAGACAAATTCTGTCACCAGAGCTCACAACCTGAAGACCTGGCTAGTGAATTTATAAATGATTTTATTTGGAGTTTTGCCTAAAACTTGAAAGACAGAAATTCTAAGTCTCTTTCCCCATAGCAGTGGTAGAACTTGTAGGAAAAGGGAAACAGCTTGTGGGGTGGTCCCTTTAATCCAAGCACTTGAGAAGAGACGGCCCAATCTCTGCTAGAAGACTGACTCCAATAAGAACCGAAATAGACGGGTCTAGTTAGGAGAAGGCAGTACACTGTGCTCTGATCCCCGATGCTGCAGAGTAAGAAGCAGGGTCTCAGAGAGAAGTCAGGGCATCAACAGCAGCAACCCACAGCAAAGGCCATCAGCTCTCATCCTCTTGAGACATCAATTACCCAGATGTTAGAGATGCAGGGCTGGACAGAAAGATGCTCAGCACTTCCTTTTCTGACAATCTCTGGCTAGTGTCCTGGTCTACACAGTGAATTCCCGACTAGCTTAGAGGAAATGCTGTGGGCGGGGTGGGCAAAGAAGAAAAGAGAAGAAGAAACAAAAGCCGGGAAACACATCCATGCAGACTTAGCTATAGGCTCCATCAGCAGACCTGATGAGAATATCTTTTTCCTAAGACCAGAGCTGTCTGAGTGACCATTTCTACTCCCAGTAGATATGTTTCCTGCATGGATCCTTGTGCCCAGGGCTCTGTTGTAATGATTCACATCTCAGATATAACATCCCCTTTAGATGGCTTCCCAATAAATCATCTGTGATATTAAAGGAAGAGAAAGATGTAGAGAAGCAACCACACTGGGGAGCATGTGGCGAGTGGCTTTGTGATGTATATTGCTGGTGGGTAGAAATGTGTACAGTCTACTTGATGACATGTGTCACAGCTATTTAAACAAAGACCCTTGAACACACTATTTGCAGTGATGCAAGACTGCCAGGAAATAATCTAAACCATGGTACGATGTGTTAGTCATCCAGACACTCATCACAGAACCATTTCCATTAGTGCAAAAATTAGAAACAACTTAAATGCCCACAGGAATGTATAGTTCTGCATATCATGTTTGCAATGTTAGCTTCAAAGACCATGTGACAACATGGGTTTCAAAACAGGATAGAAATGACATGAATGCTCTGATTTTAGCCATGTGGAAGCATACACACAGAAAAATAAGCAGGAAGAAAGCATGCCACTATTACAGCTGGCTTATGCCACAGAATGGTGGACGTGGTCAGGTATTCTATTTAAAACTAGACTGTTCTGGTTATTTTTGAACTGAAAAATATTTAATAAACATGGGAAACTGCAGCAGGAATTTTGAATCTAGATTATTCTGAGACTTTAGAAGTCTGATAGGGAGTGTTGCAAGCTAAGCATTATGAATTGAAAATGAATCCTAAAGAGCTAGAAGATGAAAGATGCTGTCTACTGTGGCTTATAGCATAAAGAAATGAGCCTGTCCTCTGCACAGAAGCCTTCAGAGCTGTGCACTGGTCACTGCCCATGTCCTGCATGGAGCTTTCACAGCTGTGCACTGGCCACTGCCTGTCCCTTGCATGGAGGCCTCCAGAGCTGTGCACTGGCCACTACTGCATAACTTGCCACCCACTTAGCCAAGTCAGTGGAAGGGCCTTTTCGCAGGGTATCTTCCTCAGTCCTGTGTTCTCAGGCCTATGAAGTTGTGAATGAAAGGGACACATGGTAGGGTTGTGTGTGTGTGTGTGTGTGTGTGTTGGGGTTGGGGCCTTAAAATAATGGGAACATTGCCACCACAACTGCTGTTTTTGCCTGAAGAACTAGTCTGGCTTCTAACTCTGCCTATGGCAGTCTTTTGGCTGCACTCTAGGCTCTCATTTGTGGATGGAACTGAAGTCCCCTGAGTGTCTGCTCTGTGCTACCTGGCTTAGAAGCCAAAAAGTCCCTGACTTCTTAAGTTTCTCAGGTCAGAATGCTCCGATCAGCTCCTTTTAGATAGCCTCTCTTCCAGCTGGCACAATACCAACCAAGCTTTCTCCTTTTCACATGGTCCCTGCGTCCACTACAATGACACCTTTCATTATCTAAGAGTCCTAAAGGGCACAGGGCACATTCACAGTCCGTCAAGGGCCTTCAGGAAAGCTCCTAGAGCAGCTGTGCAAATGTAATTGCAAGTGCTGCTTCTGGCTATTTCCTGGCAAAGGTTAGTGGTAATGCTTGTCCATCTCTGAGCCATTTGCTTTTCTACCAACCCCCCAGAGACTGCTGGCCTAGAGGCCTACATCCAAAACTTTCCCATGGAATGAGTTCCATATTTGGGAACTGACAATGCACCCCCAAATGCTAGTGATAGAGTATGTTGGTAGCATTAGTTCCCTGGGTGACACCCAGAGCATTCGGGACAGAAATGAGACGGACAGACAGATGAGGGCCCTTTCTTTGTTCCCTGAGCTGCATGTATGGAAAGAAATAATAAAGTATGCAGAATAGCAAGAGACATAAAGCCCCTCAATCAACCAAACCATAGTCCGAGAGGTAGGGAAGGGTGTTTTATGGCTTGGATGGAAAGACTCCTACAGTAACACAAGAGTCCTTTCCTTTGGGTGCAGCTCACTGCCTCCCCCTTACCACCTCTTCCCTTCCTGCTTCAGGGTCAGGGTCCCAGGTCACCTCCAGTCTTCCTGGGAATCCTTGGCCATTGAGTTGGGTGAAACCAAATTGGAAAAGAAGGCCTTTCTTGGTGTCGTGGGGGCCATGCTCTTGATTTTGTTCAACTTGTCCCTGGCCTGCTGGCACTTTTGCAGGCATGCTGCACACAGCTCCTTCTCTTCCACCAGATGGAGGTTTTCCAGCCTTTTGATGCTGTCTACAAACGTGTCTGTCTCATCTGCCTTTGGAAAGGGGTTCCCTTTTATGTTGAGCTTCTTCAGTTTGGGGAGCTTGGAGATGCTGGCAGGGATGGTATTCAGCAGGTTGTCATGTAGCCCCACCTCATGGAGCTCCGTCAGTACCCCCAGCATGGTGGGCACGCTGTCCAGGTGGTTGAGGCCCAGATTCACAGTGCGGATGTTCTTGAGCTGATTCAGCTCCACTGGCAGCCCACTTGTGGTCAGTCTGTTGTTACTCACATTGAGGAAGAGCAGGGAGGTCATCTGACCGATGGACTTAGGGATCTTGTCAATGTAGTTGCTGTGCAGGTCCAGCCACCGCAGGTTCTGGAACTTGGAGATGGAGTCTGGGATCTTCCTGATGAGGTTCCGGCTGAGGTCGAGCTCGTCCACATCATTGAGGTGCAGGATGCACTTGGGAAAGGTGGTGATTCCCATTTTGCTCAGATCAAGGCGTTTTCTCCCATCAAAGGTGATTTTGATGCAATTCTTGGCCAAATTGAGAGTGATCTTCTTGCCTTTGGGGCCTTTCCCGCCCTTGGCCATGGTCTCTTAGTATGGGAATGTATTTGAAGGATATTTTTCTGAGTTGATGGTGATGACTTTGAGGAAGGAGTCACATAAAACTACCAGAAGGGAAGCTCTGATAAGAACAGAATAAGATAAATCTAGTTAGTAGAGGACACCACACTGTGTTGTGACCCCTGATGGTACAGAGAGAAAAAGGAAAACAAAACAAAACAGGGTAGAAGAGAAGAATCAGGATAGCAGCAGTAGCAAAAGTATCAGAGATCTTCAACAGTTCTCATCTCTCCAGATGTCGGTCGGTTTCCCAGATGTGAGAGGCAGTGCTGAGCTGTAGGATGCTCAGTGCTGCTCTCACTGTCTTATTCTCTGGCCGTTTTCCTGGGAAGTAGACTTCTGACTCCAGGGTGTGTGTGTATGTGTGCGTGTGTGTGTGTGTGTGTGTGTGTCCTTCTGACTCCAGGTTGTGTGTGTGTGTGTGTGTGGATTGTGTCTGTCTGTCTGTGCCTATGTGTCTGTGTGTGCATGTATGTGTGCATGTGCATGAGTGTGTATGCTTGGCTATGTGCTACTTTCCCAGACTTTCACATACAGAGTCTCCTTAGCATTGTCAAAAGACCATCCTGGGAGGCTGCGGAGGGAGGGGCTGCTGCGTCAAAGGCAGCAGAAGCCTGGAAGGGAGGAAACAGTGAGTGTTAAAAATGGCTATCATATCCCTTTCACATTTGGGACCCATAAGAGCTAGCAGGCTTTGGTTACTGTAGCCCTGGGTCTGGGGAGCAGCATCCAGAGTGCTCCTCCTCTCCCTAGGCACGGAGGGTGCCAGGGTGGGGCTGCCAAAGCTTCTAGAGAATGCTCTTTCATCTCCACTGCTCCACGGCCTCCCCCACATCCTTCACAACAGCAGTCAACTATAGATTGCTCTGCATAACTAGGTTTGGGGGCAGACACAGAGAGCACCAACACTGAGCCCTAGAATGTGGAGAGTTGTCTTAGAAGTCTAGTTCGGCAGTTAGCAATTTTCTTTACCTCTCTGCCCCAGTCTCTTTATTTGTGAAAACAGTCCCTTTACAGAGGGGCTAGGGGATATAGATTGTCTAATACTGCATAGCACTGGTAATGGTGGTCCTTAACCGTTAGTTACTAAGTACACAGAGTGTTCCCACTCTTCAACAGTCTCGGGAGACCCAGTGTTGTTCCTGCTGTCTGGAGAGGGAGATAGATACTGAGCAGTGAGGGAGGCCTAGAGCTAGAGACAGGCTCTAAATTGTAACATGAGCGGCCCTGCCTGTTGGGGTTTCTGTCCCACCCAGTACCCCACAGCCGGCAAGCCCCAAAGAAAATCACACAGAGATCTCTATAAGCTATAAAGTTGATTGGCCCATTTGCTCAGGCTACTTTTTTAGCTCTTGTAGCTTATATTAACCCGTTGTTCTGATCTATGTTAGCCATGTGGCTAGGTACCTTTTTCAGTGGGGTAGATCACATCCTGTTGCTTTGGTGGTCTGGGCAGGACACCCTCCTTAGTCGAAGGAGGAAGGGTCTTAAGAGGACAAGAGTATGTAACATTTTTACTCCCTGTCTGACTTTCCCGCCTATACTTCCTGCCTGGCCAATCAGCATGTATTTAAAACATGATTGACAGAATACAGACAATTCTCCCACACCACTACACAGCCAACAATGGAGCAACACATTCCCAAAACATCCACAGTCTGGACAAGGGAAAACAGAACAAAACCTAGGAGAGCCAAAGGCAATCTAAGGCAGCCCTGGAGCTTTGTAGTCTTGTATTAGGAAGAAAGATGGGATGTGGAGGGACCTCTCAGCCCTTAAGAGCATTTTTGCTCTTGTAGCAGACAAGTTTAGTTCCTAGTACCCACTTGGGCAGCTCGTAATTCTAGTGCCAGAGAATCTAATGCCCTTTTCTGGCCTCTGGGGACACTGCACTGAGGTGCACACACAGATATACACATAAGTACCTAATTTAAAATTAATTTAAAAAGTCTTTTCTTTTAAAAAGAAACTGAATGCCCCCCTGACCTCAGGTGTATGAGTAAGACAGGCATTTGACTGTACCTATCAGTTTATATTGGAAATTCTAGGAAATGAAATAATGCAAGAAAATGAAGGGTAAACAGAAAAGAATGAAGTCAAGATACCTGTATGTGCAGGTGACCCGACTGTCCACATAGAGACGACTGTGAAATGATTAGGGCAGTCTTTAAAATGATAACTGAACTTAGCAAGATTATGGGAAGCAAGGTTAAGACACAGCTGCCCTGCCAGATATCTGCATATTAGCAAGTAACAAGCGGAAGCTAAAACTTGAGAAAAAAAATGTTTCCCAAAGGAAAATGTGTTCATATTTCAGATATATATACTAATGAGGATTTCTATGATGAAAATTATGAAATAATGACCTAAGGAAAATATTCTTCATGAGAAAACATAGCACGCATGAGTTAGACAACCCAATATTGTTAAGCTACTTCTCCTGAAACTGGTCAAAATAGCATGATTCTACTTAAACTTTCGGCAAGATATATATATATATATATATTTCATGTTTCTATGCACAAGAATTTCTAAAATTTTGAAATTTTGAAAGGTTGAGAGATAAAGGAACTAGAAGTAAAGAGCAAATTTGAAAAAGGGAAAACACTGAAGGAGGATTCATTTAAAATAATATTAAAACTTCCCATGCAGTTAACATGTGTTATCAGTTGAAGGACAGACACATAGACTACTGGGACATAAGACACTGCCCAGAAAGCAAATCTGCACAGATGTAGCCAACACAGTCGACTGCATTCTGACAAAACTTCAATAGAAAAACAAACTTTTCAACAATCATAAAACAATGAAATTGAATAAACCATTAACTACTTAATGGAAATAGCTATTAACACAAAGTGGATCATGGACATGAATATAAGCCATAAAACTTTTAAAAGAAACTTGAGAAAAAAATTTATAACCTATAGTTTGGCAGAAGTTCATTCCTCTAAAAGATAATGTTAAAAAAAATAATGGGGAGATGCTATGTAGCTACATTTTAAACTTACAAACTAATTGTAGCTCCATGATCAATCTGTGTGACTATCTCTCTGTGCCTGCTTGTTCAGACTAGGTTGGCTCTCGAGGATAGTGTGTGTGTGTGTGTGTGTGTGTGTGTGTGTCCACAACAGGTCCATCTGTCCCTTAAGAGCAGGCAGATGTGCAGCATCTGAACTTTGCTGTGAATACAGGTAGAGGTGTTCACAGGAGACATGCCAGAGAAACTGTTCTGCATTTGAGTTCACCAAACAGATGAATTCAGCTCAAGAAAACCTATATACTCATAATCTTCTGTTCATCACTGCCTCTCGTACAGTGCCCAGACATTGCAAATAAAATCAAGAGTCACTAGTGAAACTTGAGTTTAGATAAACAAGAGAGAGTGTTATTTCAAACATCTCAGAGCCTGCATAGGGCTGTATTTTACTTGGCAGCCATAGCCTGGGGCCTGAACAAGCAATAAATAAAATTGTCTTTGTCTGGGGGCCTTCTTAGTCCTTTGAGACTGATTTAAACCAAGTCCCTTTGCTTATTCTTGTCAGAATCCATCTGTTTACTCCTTTTTGAATGTACTGGGGCCTGCCTGGTATCAAGCCACTGAACGACACACATTGTAAATGAACTCACACCCTAGTTTAAATAGTTAAAATCCAGACGATCACTAAGTCTGGTCATCAGACTGCCCTGCATATTCAAAGGTTGGCTGCCATTTTGTTTTCTTCTCCTTAAGATAAATTCAAGCATGAGTTTGAAGGCTCCTAGACAAGACAGGTTGCTTCCAGCAGACTGGGACCCAATCAGGCCAGCTGAACCTGCCCCCACAGCCCACCCATGCATTGGGAAGAAGCCTTCCCAGGTCTGAGTAGTGGGGGCAAGGGAGCTGCTGGGGACTGGCTATAGAACTGGTCCATTAAGGAGCCTCTCTCCAATGGGCCCTTTGGCTCAGAGCCTACCCATCAATCAGCTTAAGGCAGAGTAGGGGGCTGACTGGCCTAATGCACTTTGCCACCTCCCTAGTGAGTCTGGATCCCCAGACAGATCAAGCCACGTGGGAATATCCAGGACCCTCTCCCCTTTTATTGATGCTCTCCTCAAGGCCACCGTTCACTGGCTGGAATCATCTGTTGTAGGCACCCTACTACGCTGTGCCAATAAAGACCCTTCTGATTCCCGAAGCTGCTTAAGGGCCACTGGAATTGGGCAGGGCCATGAGTTCTGTTTCAGAGGCAGAGAAATCAGGGATCTATCTCCTGTCACTTTTCTGTTTAAGGCCAGGCCTGCCCACACATGGAAAAGGAGAGGAAGCAGTGAAGGTGGAAGAGTAAAGCAGATGGTCTTTGATCATTAACTTAGATCATTAATGATCTTTCATTAGCAGATGATCAAAACTTTAACTAGATTTGTTCTTATCAGTTCATGGAAGTCTTCAAATATCATAGTGTGGCCAACCCACACAAGGAAGAACATAAATACAGCAGATAGACAGATGGGTTGTGGATGAGGGGATCTACGGATGGAGGGTGTCCTGTTGCACATGCGCAGACTGGAAAGCCCAGTATGAGAGGGTTCCAAGGAAGTCCTATTTTTTTTTTGTCCTCTACATCTGTGTTTTATACTTGGGAGTAAGTGGGCCAGTTGGTCTGATTTTAATTTCTGAATAATTTTTCTATCTAGTCATTGTGAATGAAACAGCATGGAAGGACACCCCATGGATATCTAAATTAAAAATGTAATGGCAACCTATATTTTAATACCATCAAAATATTTGCAAATGCCTTCAGCTCTAAGCGCCTTGCAATCATAATAATGCTAGCATGTGTCTGGTGCTTCACACTCCTGAGTCTTGGACTTAATTTTTAAGTAACACTGACTGTTTTCACAGGTTTAATATGTCTGAATAACTTCCTAGCAGAGAATCACAATAATTACTTCATTCTTTGACTGATGTCTTAGATGTAGGATAGACACATAATTGAACTGGACCTGCCAAATTACCACTGTTTTTAGCCAATGTTTTGGGGAAGCTTCATGTTACATGGTTGATAAATAATAAATACTCTTTGCTTATGGGCTCTCTTAGGCAGTGACGAGAACTTCCCTG
Source organism: Bramus lutescens (assembly GCA_001685075.1). Lineage (NCBI taxonomy): Eukaryota > Metazoa > Chordata > Mammalia > Rodentia > Cricetidae > Bramus > Bramus lutescens. The sequence continues at coordinate 137,814 of LOEQ01001147.1, read as the reverse complement.
AGAAATCCATTAACCCCTAAGTACAGCTGAATCTCGATGCAGCATAATGTTATACCCTGATGACCCCTCCTCACTTGTAAGAGAACAATGCATGGACTCTACCCAATCTCCCAAACAGCCCAATTTAGCAACATAGCATCTGTGGAGTGCTGGTGGGAGCTGCCCACCACTGAGAGAGGGGTTCATGTGTCACACTACTAGACTGGGAAAATAACACAATTTAAAATAAAAGAAAAAAACCTTCCAAGTATGATGCTGAGCAGTTGTTACTTTTGCCCCGACCTGGAAGTCAAGAAATCACAGAGTTAATCATCCCAGACTGAGCATCCTTGGAACTACGTTTGTTCTTTTGCCCATCACATTTACTGGGCAGAGAACGAACTGGCTCATCTGCTTCTGTAGTTGCCCACATGGCTTCCTATCATTCCCCCAAACAGGTGCTACTCACTCCAAGGAAGAGCTTTAGTGTCCTATGAAGAGTCACTTGGGAGGCAAAGACAAAAGTCCCTGAGTCCCCTTTGTGGAGACAAAGTGTCTGGAACTCCTTCCAGCTCTCCTCCAGGTCAGCACTGATTCTGGACTTAGGTGCAGTCTGGGCTGGGAGAAAGGATTACTGCTTGTCCAGCACCTGTTCTGGACCAGGAACTGTGTGCTATTTGTTTGGAGTGTTATGGGAGTGTAGCTGTGAAATGCTCCACTCTTTCCGCTAACTACCCCTGCTTTGGAGAGAGTGGACAGTGTGGATGGAATCTTACAGGGTTGTGATCTCAGCAGTTTCCGATGTCTGTTGTGGAACGCTGCTAGCTGTCCAGAGTTGGGCGCTGTTGCTGACAAAGTAAGATGGGCTAAGGTCCTCACTGTGAACATGCTGCTGGGCCCTCATACATCTCCAGTCCCTATAGCCATTCTACCAGAGATCAACCCGATTTATTAAAGAAATAGAGTTTAGACTCACAATAGTCAAGTGGCTTGCCCCAGGTTACACAGGCCACAGGCAAAGTCAATCCTAGATGGTTCAGAAAGCTAAATTTATATACAGACTTCCACTACAATCTGCTGCCTGCCCCTCAACCTCCTTTATCTGTGCTACAGTGGTGGTAAATGTCTCCTGTGGAGGTCACAGTGCTGGCTTCCACTCCCTCCAAAATGAGGAGGACATTCTGCAATCCTAGTACTACCAGTCTAGAACCCCATCCAATCTTCTGCATCAGAATATTAAGACCATGCCCCCAACCCAAGAAGGTGAATTCTTACTAGCGGGTTCCATGACAGTGGGACCCAGGAGTGTTAGGGTCTCCAGATTCTAGGTGACCAGATACTGGCTATGGCACATGTGAATGTTACCTGTCTTGAGATGAGAACTGTTTGAAGGGACTGAGCTCTTTGCCAACTAGATAGTGAGACAGGAAGTCTGGCCTAAGTTTCTGAGTGTGTCAGCTATGCGCATATCCTGCTGAACTTCTGAAGGGAACATATTAAGAAGAGAATTGTAGAAACCATTTAGACTGACCCTTTAATCATTTCATAGATTAAGTATGTATGTATGTGTGTATCTATCACCTAGATATATACAAAGTATAAATTTTAGTAATATTTAATGGCTTTGATGTGGTAGTTTAACTCTTAAAAATCAAATGAGAGAGAGGAGAGGGGGTGTTTAAAAGTCATACACAAAGAAGTCATACAGCAGCTCAATAAATATGTGTGCTAGCTTATTTGCTTATGTGGGCAATGATGAAGACAGGGATTTCGTCCTTCAGCCCTTTCAGCACCCATGAAGCTGACTTAGTGTGAGCATCTTTTTATCCTGAATGAGCTGAGGCTGTAAAGAGACAAGATTCTCACCCAGCCTAGCCTGAGCTAAGAAGCTAACAGCATTCCCTGTTCCTGCCTAAGCAGTCATACTTTTGCTCTGGAGAGTACTGGTTGCTCTTCTCCACACAAGCTCACATGAAAAGCCAACCCTTCTGCTAGGAATGGTGGTATACACCTGCAACTCTAGGACTTGAGAGGCAGCGGCAAAAGTATCATAATAAGTTTAAGGTCAGCCTGGGTTACACAGTGATACCTTACTCATAAAACACACACACATACACACACACACGAGGAGGTAGAGAGAGGTTGAGGAGAGAGAGAGTACCTTCTGAGAGGTACCTCTACCACAGCCTATGGTCTGTGGGCAGGCAGCAGGCAGCAGGCCACTCGGTGTGCATGGCATCTGTCAATTGTTTTCTGCCCCCTCCACACCTCTCCTAGTGTCATGTAGCCATACCAGCCTCACACACTCATGGCCCTTTCTTCACTGTGAGCTTTCTCTTTGTCTTTCCTCCCACCCCATACCTCTCCTCAGAATCAGGGCTGTTGTTTGCATTCTACAGGGGAGGCTACTGAGGAACTGGTTGGGAGTGGGATGAGTGATCTGTCCCAGCTCACTTGGAGACTTGTTCTAGATTTGCAGAGGAGGAATCTTCTTCCCATCCTATCCTAGTTTCTCCCAGCCCGGAGAATAGAGGTGTCTACATTCTCTACATGGGGTGACCATTGATTCGGCAGTTATCTGGTTAATATGATAATGCCATTCTGAGGACTTTTGCTGGGACTGTTTGCAGCCCTGCCCACCCTCGCATTATTTACTTCTCTCTCTGCACCAGCGTGGCTTGGCATACGTACTGCCTGGAAGCGCTATCTGTCAAACTGTCCTCTTCCCCCTGGTGGGTAATAAGAATTCAACTTTTATTTGGAGCAAAAGTTCCCCAGGGGTCACATGGCCCCATAACGAAAGATTATGATTTCTTATTGGTTTAATAGCATCTGTTTTGTAATTCTGAATGTACTCTGTTTTAATTGGATTTGTTAAAGGAACAAAAGGGAATAGGTGCCTTACAATTAAAATAAAATTTTAAGATTATTAGTTTAACAGACTAGAAAGGCCTTGTTCATCAACCACATGTTCCAAACACACAAACCAGCCTGAACACAAGCAGAGGACAAAGGACTCATGTCAGCCTGGTGCTTCTAGACCCTAGCAGTGAGCTTCTAACTGGGTTTCAAGGTCTGCTCTTGCAGGCAGACGTTGCTTCCATTTTTTTTGCTACAGTCACCCCTCCCCTTGCAAAGCAGAAAACTGGGGTTCAGAGAAGCAGCATAGTAGAGCGGGTAGATATCCAGAGCTGTTAGACCAGGGTGCTGACCACGTGGTCTCCGCTCATCCTCCACGCAAAGCTGGACAACCTTCTGAGCCTCATGAGCTTTATGCTGGTAATAGATACCACAGAGGCTGATTCCGGGGGAGGGGTGCCAAGATACAAAGGAAGAGCATGTCGCCTTGTGAGGAGTGGGGAGACGGGCATGGACAGTGGGGTAGAAACTGCCCATAGTGGACCCATGCTGGGTAGAAATCCCCAACAAACTGCAGCCTGACACCCCCGTGTACCACAGTGGTTCCCGACCTTCCAAAAGCCGTGACCCTTTAATAGAGTCCCTCATGCTGTGGTGACCCCCAACTATAAAATTATTTCATTGCTACCTCATAACTGTAGTTTTGCTGCATTATGAGTGATAATGGAAGTATCTGATATGCAGGATATCAGATGTCCAACCCCCGTGAAGGGTCCTTTGATCCGCCCCCTCAAGAGTCACAACCCACAGGCTGAAAATCACTGATGCGCTATGACAGCCATCCCTGTTACCTAGGCTTTTCTCCATCCTGGAAGATAAGATGACACATGGAAGTTATACAGGGCTCATGTCACATGGGGCCTGTAATACATGCTACATGCATTTCTGTTTGTTCCCCAACACATCTTGGCCCTGTATAATTAACTTGATTCACTGTTTTTCTATCCATGTTAAAATGATTCCTGGAACACAATATTTTTTCAGAGTTTTGTGGTTGGAAGGAGACTCAGGCACTCGAGTGTTGGCTGATCACTGAAAGCGATGGCCAGCCTTGCATGTGATGCTCTTAGGGTCAGAAATTCAGAAATACTTTGGGTTTTTTTTTTTAGTTATAGATTTTTAAATTTGTGTACATGGCATATGATGATGGAGGCCAGAAGTGGGTGTTGGATCCCTTAGACTGGAATTCCAGGTGGTTGACCTACCCTACATGGGTGCTAGGAACCACCCTTGGGTACTCTGGGAGCAAGTGCACCTAATCAAAGAGCCACCTCTCCTGCCCTATAGTAGTGTGTGTGGCTACAGCAGTGAGTGTTCTGGGAGGGCTTGGCAGCATCATAGCTGGAGCTGGTTTAATGGAATTAAACCTAGAAGAGAAGGAGAAACATACAGAGGGAGAGATAGCCTACGGGTATGGAGTGAAGAGATGGTGTAGAGAACAGGAGAGATGCACCCAGCCGTTGGGAATGGATGGAGCTGTTTCTAAGACCCCCTCTTTAGGAAACAAAGATAGAACTCCTGTATACGAAATAGTTAAAAGCAGCTAAAATATCAAATAAAAGATGATTGGTGAATAATTACTGTATGGTCACAGAATGAATCAAATATAAAACAAAGCAAAATCCTTTTTTTCCAAAAGTGAAGATGTTTAAGATATGTTAGCAAGAAAGTAATAAATGTCCATATGAGCCCAGTGCTCTTATGAGTACACACACACACACACACACACACACACACAGAAGTAGCAATGGAAAAAGCAGCCAGCAGCAACAATCATACGCTCTGGAGAGAACAGTATTGCTGTCGGCAGTTTCTGGATTCTCTGCAATGTATATGGAAAAGTTCACATACACTTACAAATATGACATTTTTTTCATGTTTCACAAATTTTGGTCACTTTTCTACTTTGTTTAAAATGTGTATGTGCATGGGCATGTATTTGTGTGTGCATGTGTGTGTATGTGTGTGCATGTGTGTGTGTGCGTGTGTGTGTGTGTGTGTGTAAGAGCAAGACTCTTAAGATGTTAGGCATATGAGCGGCTCTTCCTGCTGACTTTGGACAGGCATGACTGTTACCAAGACTCATGTCAACTATCACTGCTATGTTTAGTGAGGGCAACTTCTCAGATCTCTCACATACAGGGGCCATGTGGTCTGTCCCTTTCCAGGTGTATATGAGAGCACTGTGGAGCAGGCAACAGGAGCTGTCATTGTCAGCTCTGGCCATGTAACATGTCTGGAATCAGTTTGCCTATCTGCAAAATACATCAGTAAGCTGTAATTTGTTAGAAAGAAAGAAAAGAAGGAAGGGGGAAGGAGGGAGGGAGGGAGGGAGGGAGGGTCCTTCCTTCCTTCCTTCCTTCCAAGGAAGGAAGGAAGGAAGGAAGGAAATATGGTGATTTGTATATGCCAAGGACTATGGTGGGTACTCAGTGATGTTAGCTCCTGTGGACTAGTAACCTGGCAGTGCCATTCACCATCTCCTCCCTCCCACCAGCAACCCTGGACACTATCATTGGTCTATTATGTCAGGTGTAGGTTTGGGAAACAGTATTTGCAGACTCCCGAATGAAACCACTGCAACTTTTAAATGCACACTGTTACTATCACCAGCAATACAAGAATATAAAATCAACTTACAGATGTATTTATTGCTTTTAATCTCTAGAGTTCTCTATAGTGCAAGCAAATCATTCACTCATTCATTCATTTGTTCATCCATCCCCGCATTGGTTTTTATTGGGGTTGTGCTATAGGTCAGGTCAGGAGACAGGCAGTGAATGACTAAGGCAGACAGTGTTGTGGTTTTCATGAATTTCCCACTTGCTGAGCAATCAAGTCAAGAAACCCAGAGCCATTTCCAATGGTGTAAATGCTCTGCAGAAGATAGAAGTGACTGTGGGAAAGAGAGGGCTGGAGTTAGGGTGCAGATATTGGTGTGCGGGGATGGCTAATCTCGGAGATGGCTAATCTCAGAAGTCTTCTCTAGGAAGATGGCATTTAGCCTGTTACTTGAATGCTTAGGAGACATCACATGAGAAGACTGGAGGAAGAACAGTCCAGGGAGAGGGGTGTCTCCAGGACAGATGTCCTCAGAGCTGGGGGAAGTCTGGGCTGTTAAGGGAGTTGTGAGAGCATCTTGAAGAAAAGAGAATGAAGAGATCTCCGGAGACAGGGGAAGAACAGAATGTGGGCAGGGCCTGGCACATGGAGGAGAGAGGTCGAGGACT
>LOEQ01001147.1:80714-123713 GCA_001685075.1 Bramus lutescens | reverse complement strand
TCTTTATTAACCAATGAAAGAAACACATAGACAGATGACCCTCCTACATCACTCGCCTTCCTTGGCTCTGTATGTCTTAGTTGCAGAGAAGGGTAAGAGAAGGGTTTGACAACGTGTAATGAAGCTCAAAACATTCCTTACCTAGTAGTGCTGCAGCTGGAAACCCACCCGTGTGGCACAGTCTTGAGGCTGTGTCATACACCCAGGGCAATGGGAGTGCATCTCTAGGAGCCTTGTTGAGCACGTGAGGTGGGGGAACTTGTGCATGTGAACTAAGCATGTACACACAACACATACAAGCATATGGTCATATGCATGGGAAAACGCTCTCTGTGCAGAACTAGAAGTTGTTATTAGGTTCAAGCAGTAGCTTGAAGACCTATGTTGTATAGTTTCCCTCATGTTGTTCACATTTTTTTTCCTGAGTCACATCCATATTTATATTTGGCATCCAAGAAAATGCATGGTGCCAGGGAGGCTAAGTCATGTGGAGCCATGAGAACCAGGAGGGACAGTGAGTGAAGTCTGGAGACATGTTGGGTTACACTTGATAACAGTATGTTTTAGAATGTGTGTAATGTGTATAATGAGGGTGGCTGTGAAAAACTAACCTCAGTCAGCAGGGTAAGCAAGATGAGCCCAGAAAATGATTGATCTGTGCTGGCCTCTGAAAGCTGTCACATGTTTGTGGAAGACTGGGGATTTCCAGAATACCCTGGCCTCCCAAATCCCCAGGAAGCCCTCTCTCCCATATTCAAGGTCATGTCTTAGAACATTTGATCACACTATGTTTTTCTGTACCACAGGAGACACCCGGGCTTCGATAGGACCATGCTGCAGAAGTGGCAGGTATAGTCATTCCCCGGTGGTAGTGGTGGTGGTGGGACATCCTGCAGGATATAAGCAGAAAGAGCCCAGATCTGTTAAGAGGATCTGTGCTATGTACTTCAAAAGGAAGTTTGTGTTTTAAATGTGCTAAATTTCAGCTCTTTCTCTGGCAAGATCTCAGGGATGGAAGATTAGCCTCTGTGCACTGGAGTAGGAAGCGGAGGATGTATAGGCACCTCTATGTGTATCCATCCTCCCTTCCTTGAAGATGTGCACACATGCACATGCTGGGGAGAGGGGGGTGTCATGCAAGTCACTTCTTAGGAAGACATGCATGGCTCCAACACAAATGAGTCACAGTCTGGAGATCTCAGGGCAGAAGAGACCCCAAAGAGGTCACTCCTGCATATCCTTCCACATGGAGCCTATACCTCTGTCTGTGCATGTTCAGCTTAAGCCAGAGAGCCCTTGAGTGTTACCCTGATAAAGACAAACAGGGAAAGCCATTTCCAAAGCACCAGAGGCAGACCAGTGAAGACTCCTTTCTTTGTAGCTACCATCTTTTAGAGCATTTTTCTGATGGTGAAAGGGCCAGCAATGAGTTCATTACCAGCATTTGTGCTGGCATTCGGTCAGCATTTGATGTCCCACTTGAGTGTTAAGATCAAAGAAAGCCATACCCTTTGCTTTGGCTTGCTGGTCTACTTCTTCTTTGGATAGTATAGCTTCCTAAATATGCTGGCTTCCCTTCACACTCAGATCAGTGGGTGCTAGCCTGCCATGGTGCTGGCTCCTGTATAAGATGTGGACAAAGAGCTTAGGTGCCACCTGTTTGTTCTCCTGCAGTCTAGGCTTCCTGTTGGGGGGTCAGGGTTAGGTCCCCATAGCCTCAGATGGCAATCAGATGTGTTAGACTTGTCCCCCTTTGTCTCTTCTGACAGAAAAGGGAGCTCAGCAATTTTGAATACCTCATGTACCTCAACACCCTGGCTGGAAGGACCTACAATGACTACATGCAGTATCCTGTGTTTCCCTGGGTCCTTGCTGACTACACCTCAGAGGTAAGGTATTCTCCAGGATAGGCCCCAGGGCTTCAGGGATTTCCTGTCCCTATCCTGAGCACACAGAGCCTTACTGCAAGCGTCAGTTTCCTGGGCCTCAAGGCTGCTAGGCTCCCCTGAAGCCATGGCAATTTTTACCTGGGTTCCTGCCACAGATCCAGTGAGATTATCACCATGACTGGGATTATGTTAATCAGCACATGGATGGCATGAGCCTCAGAGGGATTTCTGTTACCTCTGAAGGAAACTGTAGCCTATCTGCTGGGTCATCACAGAAGATGCTGCATTCACAGAGAGCCTCTTCATGGGCTTCCTTTCTAGAATCAATGGATACAGAGAGAGGGAAAAGGGGTCTGAGGCAGAGAGATGAAAAGGAAAAGACAAAGACAGTAACCCATTCTGCCTAGTATGGCTGTGGAATCTGAGCTCTACCCCAGCCCTTAATAAAGACATGCCATGGTCAGGGAGGCTCATGGCAAGATCAGACCACTCGTCTCTCTTGCCCTCCATTCCTGGATCTCAGCATGCAGAAGTCAGAAAGGGGAAACCCTCACAGCAAGATTTGAGTGGTCTCTTTGTGTATGTGTGTACAACCTGGTCGTGAAGTAGGTCTGGGCCCTGATACTCTGTTTATCAGGAGATGTGTTGAGTGTGTGTGAAAAACAGAAGTTCATGAGTCAAGGGTTAGAGCAGCCTGACCCACCCTGACAAATTTTGCCTGTGGATGCTTATGTGGAAGAGCCTCGGGTTTGGAGGATGGAAGCCTTCGTCTCCTGTGACTTCCCATCTCCACTTCAGACAGGGAATGCAGCAACGTCTTCTCACTGGGCCACCCCTTGTTTTTTCTCACACTAATGGTCCACCTGAAGCCAAGGCCTTACAAATAGGAACTTTTAAAATTCAAGAATCAAACCATGCTTACAAAGCAATGTTTGTAAACATTCGCTGTTTAATACATACCTGGCGTTTAAAATTATGATTATTTTCCTGTGTTTAAAAATTGGGAAATTTGGGGGGCCATGGAGATAGCTCAGTGGATTAGAGCACTTTCTGCACAAGTATGGATGTCTGAGTTTGAACCTTAGCACCCATGTACAAAGCTGAGCATGGCTGGGTGTCCTATAATCCCAGAGATGTTAGCTAGCCAGCTTTGCCAGAGCTGTGAGCCTCTGGTTCAGTGAAGACCTTCTTCTACCTTCCACCTTCACACATGAGGGCATGGGCACCTGGACACTTGCAAGCCTACACCACATACATGCAATATAACACACACACACACGCGCACACACACGTGCGCACGCTTGCACACACTCACACACACCCATATACCCACAGATGCCCACATTCACACACACACTCAGATACACACTCACACACACTCATACACACTCACACACACACACTTGGGAGTTTTCCCTTGAACATCTGGGATTTGGGGAAAACTGGAGCTCTGGCAGCTGTGAACCACTGCCTGGAAACTGAGCCGGGACTACATCCCTTTTGTCCGGGACTGCTTTCTGCCTGCTTTTGAGGTTGTGACAGCACTGTCTCTCGATCAAGGGACTGTGAAAGAGATTTGTGAAGAAACAACCCCCTCTCACAGGGAATGTCTAAGTCCAGGGATACATAGTGTCTCCACTGCCCCCCAACACACAGAGCAAGTCTCTGAAGACACTGAAGTCCTTCCCATCCCCACTGAGGTGAATTCTCAAGGTCAGGAGTGTTATGCCCAGATCACAGAGTCCCCCAAAACTAACTAGGAAACCAAGTCCTGTATGTAAAAGCAAGAGCCTTTATTCTTACACAAGTTTGCAAACTCAGACTCTTCGTGTGTCCAACGTATTAGAATGGTAGGAGAGCTCCAAACTCAATTGCAGTTGGGTTTTTATGTTAGCAAAGGTAGGGGTGAGGGATTTCTAAGATTCAGGACCCCTGATTGACTGACATTCATCTGGGGATGTCCTGGTGAAAACTGATGGGTGTGTGTTGGCAGGTGATCCTGTCTATAATGGTTGGAACATTAGGAATTTCCTTTGGATGGTCTGTTCCTAGTTAGGGCCTGGGTGGTCTCAGTTTATGATCCTTTTTGGAACCAGGTACTGTCTAAGGGTAGACTACTGAGACTCCCACCTCTATTGAGCTTGTCATGGCTGGGTCCTACAAGGAGCAGAGCCAGCATTACCTGCCTTAATTGTTTAAAAGATAGTGGACCTCAAAAAAATGAACATGTTCCTCTCATCTTCCTCCTCCCCCACAAGCCCCATGACCTCTAGATTTTTATAAAGTGAGTTTGACTCGAAGCAGGCTCCTGAACTATTGCAGCAAATTATTTAGTAATGGCAACAGTTAAAAGTCTTATAGGCAATGGGAATTCTTTTGAAAGTCTCTTTCAGAGCCTGGTGGTCACATTCTGTTTTGGGTCATCTAGGAACAGGCTCAGCTTGAACCCATCTTCCCTCCTCTCACTTCCCATCTCTGCCCTATTAAATCTTTGTGGATCACTGGCTTCAGGGCCATAAAACTCCAGGTAGCTAGCTAATCACCACAGGGGTTCAGACCAAATGACAATAAACTAATAAAGGGAGCCATAAAACTAAAGAGCATGGCTCCTGGGGCACCAGGGGATGGGGGAGTTAACTCAGCTGCATGTCTGCCTTCTAGATGTTGAACTTGACAAATCCCAAGACTTTCAGGGATCTTTCGAAGCCAATGGGGGCTCAGACCAAGGAAAGAAAGTTGAAATTTACCCAGAGGTTTAAAGAAGTTGAAAAGATTGAAGGTGGGTACATACTTGCTTAATTTTGGCTGTGTGTGTGTGTGTGTTTGTAAATGTGCACAGGTATACATAAGTGTGTGCAGTGATGTTCTCAACTTCTTGAAAAGATCAGTAACTTCCTTGGTCACACAGTCCACCAGCAATTATGTTTATAAAGAATTCTTGAATCCAGCTGTTAGCATTGTGATTGTATGAGAGAATCACCTGGAAGCCCTTGTTAACTAAGGGGACTGGAGAGATGGCTCACAAATTAAGAGCACTTCCTGTTCTTGCAGAGAATTCCAGTTTGGTTCCCAGCACCAACAAGGCTACTTCTAGCCATTTGTAACTCCAGTTCCAGGGGATCCAATGCCCTCTTCTGGCCCCTGTGGGCAGTGCATGTATGTGATTCACTTCAATGAAAGCAAAACATCCATAAGTATAAAATAAAAAGAAATCTATTTTTTTTAAAGTGTGTAGTAAGGCAGAGCCTGGGTGATTTTTATGGCCATCCTGGATGGGAAAAAATATGCTGAGGGCTGGCAACTTCACATCTGGTAGTAGGGAAGTTGGAGGGACTGCATTCATCTAGTGTTTCTGTCTGGCATAGTTCTTCCCAAAGCGCAGAGAAAAGAAACTCTCAGTTTAAGCAGCTTGACCACCTTTCAATGATAGAGTCCACCGTTGACCAGCTCTAGAGCTCAGTCCTCAAACTTTGCAATCCATACATCAACTTTACAATCCTTTCCATATTCGTATGCCATCCGAGCCGTTAGTGCCTTAATGCTTTTCCTTATGTCTGCTTGCCTCCTGAATTTCAATAAATGCTCTTCTCAAGCACAGGGAAGCCTGTCTGCTGCTTTCAGGTGGGCAGCCATACTCAAGCATGTCCTTTTGTTGTAGGCGACATGACCGTCCAGTGCCATTACTACACCCACTACTCCTCAGCCATCATTGTTGCTTCCTACTTGGTCCGGATGCCACCCTTCACGCAGGCCTTCTGCTCCTTACAGGTGAGCTACTGTCGTTTCTTCCTGAATGCAAGGACATGTACACACAGAGTCTCAGGCTTGGGTAAGGAGGGTGCCTCCTCTCTGAAAACCCAAACCTTAACTTGGCGCCTACACTTGTAGGAAGACTGCTCTTTATTCTCAATACTTGCACATCTGCCTAATTTGTTAAAAAAAAAAACAAAGAGCAGGGAATAAGAAAATTTCTTATAAAAAATGTAAAAATTTAATACAAATAAGATAGAGTGAAAAGGAAAAGTAAAAATTGTTAAGACTAAAAATGTCGCCATCAAAGATCAATAAAGAAAAAGGGACAATGAGCATCAAAATGCACAGATCTGTGCTAACTACAAATGAAAGCCTCCATGGAACAAATCAATTACCTAAACTAAAAACAAACAAGCAAACAACAAAAAACAGCTAACTCAGAACCCATCCATAAGCTAACAACCGTTACCTTGCCAGCCTAGGATTGGCAGATTTCACAAGTGAGAAGCAGATACCTAACCAAGTCTGCTGCTGGATAGTCAGCGACTTCCACTTAAGCAAGGACACACTGCAAAGTTATCTGCTGCTTCTCTGAGAGTTAAGTTATCTGGGTCGCCGGTGTTGTTTCATCTGGCAATCCGGGAGGAGCTGGAGATGAGCCAGTGCTGGGATCCTGGTTGCAGAATTTCAAAGTCAGAGTCCCCCGTGGGCACCACTGGGACAGTGCTGAGATCTTTGAGTGCTTTGTCTCCCTTCCCATGAAACCCTCCTCTGAAATCCTGCACCCAAGGATCCCATCCAGAGGCAGCAGAGCTGTGGAAATGTGGAAAGCTGTCAGGTAGCCCAGCCTGAGCCAGCTGGCTGAGCTCACTGCAGGGACCGAGTTCATGGCTGACATGATCACCACTTTGCAATGGTCCTATGAGAGAAAGCCATGGGCCTCATGATCAGGGGCCCACTGAACACACATGACCTCACGCTAACACATGAACCTTATCTCAGAGAAGTTTTAGTGTCCCAGAAACTGTGAGTTTGGGTCACTCAAAATACATTGACCCTTAGACACAAGAGTCACCCTTAGCTGGCACTGACATACTCCTAATCCCTGGGAAAGAATGGAAAGGCAAGGCCAGGCATCTTCCCAGTAAGGAGTGAGCCCCTCACATTGTTTGTTTCTTGGCACACATCCCCTTTTCCCTGACTGTGTGGCTTGTCTAGACTTTATATAACCCCCGTATCTCTGGAAATCCACTCAGAAATAATAAGTGTGCTCCCCCTGGGCCTTTCTCAGGCAACAAGCATCTTAAGTAAGTTTAGTTTGGAGAATGAATGGTCCCAGAGCTCTACCCCCATGCCAGGAACCTCATCCAGATGTTGCTCATTAATCCACAAGAAATGATGATCACTGCTGTTGATGATAATGATGGATTCTGCTGCTGCTTCCCAGCCAGGGAGCCGAAGCTGTCAAATGTTCAGAATGCTTTCACAGCTTCCTTTTGGCCTTTGCGCCAGATGCAGTAAAGCCAGAGGTCCCAGCTCTACTTGTTGCTGAGGGTCTTCCCCACAGGAAGATATGGAGTGGAGTGGAGACAGGCTGTGCTATGAGACTTACAAACCTGCCACTTCCTAGGTGCAGATATCCCACGCGTTATGTCACCTCTGGAAATGGGGGTTTGTTTTGCACAGACCACTGAATCATTCAGAAGAGCAAATGAGAAAACATAAGGAAAGCCGCTCGTGTTTGGGTGGAAGCCTCACCCCAGCCCCTGGCACTTCTGGTGGTCAGCCATGACTACTTCCCCTCATCCCAATGTGACAAACAGATCTGATCTGAGCAGAACTGAACTTGTTCAAGCTGGTCTCCTCTGGCTTAAACTACTTTAAAGCAGCCTAGACTACAGTAAAGCATCCCAGAACAGAATGAGCCAGATTAAACAGGTTCTGCGAAGCCCACAAGAATATCTGGGTAATGATGCTAATCATTAGTGTGAGCTCTCTGTAGCCAGTTTGCTTCAATAATAACCAGTTACTTCAAACTAGTTTGGCATGGTCTAACCCAGGGTAAGATGACCAGAGCCAACTTTTTATGTTTTTAGGGGGCACCTGAGCAATTGTTAGTGTGACCGCACTGGGAGTCTCAAGTGTGACTCTTAGTTTTTTCTGGCTCAAGTCTGTCTTTTGGTAGATTGTCCCATCCAAATTTTAATCATGTGAGCTCCCTGTGTAAACCCTTTGCCCTGGACCAGTAAATTTCTAGTTGGTCACCACTGGCCTGAAGAACCAGACATCTTTTGTCTTTTCCTAGAACAAAACAACAACAGTTTTAGTTCTTCAATGGATGAGTAACATCTGTGAGAGAATCCTCCCTGGGCCTCGCCAGATCTCAGAAGGAATGTTCTGGCGTCTTTGTTTCTTCTCATCTGCCTCCTAGGGGCAGGCCTGTCTCTTCTCAAGAGACTTTTGCCTACCCTCCTTCATGGTGACATTGTCTCTTTCCTTGTGGTCTCACCCACCAGAGAGGATCTGACTTCTAAGTTGGCTGTGGATGAGGTGGAGGGTGAAGGGTGGAAGGTTCCAGGATGCCTGCAGAGAGGCCTTCTGTATTTGCAGGACACTGGGGCTCTGAGCTTTGAGGGTCAGCATGCTCTCCATTCTGAGCTGAGCAGACTGCCATTCACCTGCTAATGTGAGTGAGTCACTGGGGCCCCAGGGCCCTGTGTCCTGGCTCTGCCCTCTGATGTGGAATAGACCATTGCGTTTCTCTGGATTTGATTTCCTTATTCATGAACTAAAGATGGAGGTAAGATATGGCTTCTGAAGTTCATTTCATAACAGCACTAGTCTAGAACACACTTCCAGATGATGCAAAGTGTCCATCACATAGTATCTACTCTGTAGCTATTTTTAAACATAGATCTTGGTGGTATGAAGTACCAGAGTAGTGTGCCACGGAGCACATTTTCTGGCTTGTGTGACACAGATGGTGTGGCCTGCTGAGCTGCTGACAGGCTGACATAGGACACTGTGGGCTCTACTGATTTAGCATGTTCTAGCCCAATGTGGGGACAGCACCAGGATTTTCACAGTTTCAGGACTTCAGTGAACTGTGTCCTGACTCTGTAAGAGGTTCTTTACGCCCCTGTGGTTAAATGCTGCTACATTTAGCCCATTTCTAGAACTGATGCTCTTTAGTATTGATGTGTTTCTCTTTCTACTCAAAGTTGTCAATACAATGATAGATTTTTATAGTCTAGAAGATATTGAATAATTGCTCATCCATGAGGTTGGTTTCAGCATCCCTCTCCCATACTGCAATCAGAGGATGCTCAGGTGACTTATATAAAAGGGCATCATATTTGCATAGAACCTATACATCCTCCCATATCCTTTAAACTACCTCTAGATTATTTACAATGTCCACTCCAGTACAAATGTCCTATAAGCAGTTGTAATTCTATATGGTTCAGTGAACCGTGAGAAGAAAAAGCCCATACACTTGAGACAGACATGATCTATTAAAATATTTCCTATCTATGGTTTCGACTTTAAGTGTGGCTCCATCCCTCAGATATGGTCTTCCAACTGTAGATGTGGTATTGTGTGTGGTCTGAGCAGGTGGGATGTATGTAGACTGTGACCAGATTTGCCATGGTCATGTGCTCTATAGTTCACTCCTTCTCTGGGAGGGATGGACCACTGTATTCAGGGCAGGTGGCTGATACCCCATCTTAATGACAATCACAGTATTCTATAGTTCTCATGAGCCTTGTCTATGGCAAACCAGGATCTATGAGCCTCCTGAGAGCCAAGTCATTGTGAGACCTTAGCCCTGGCCTGTGTTTCTATCCTAGCAAAAGTGCTTGCTGTATATTCTCAGGCTTAAGAGGAGATCTAGCCTGGGTGGTGCCCAGCAAGGCAGCCTGTTCCCAGCAAGGACACAGTGTGGCAGCAGTTGCTGTATTTAATAAGAAATGGAAATAAAACACTGTGCTAATTAAGTCCCACCCCTGTGAAGTCAGCTGTTACCAGCAGTGGGGAAGGGTTTTCCAAACTACCTGAGGCGAGATGGTGAGATGGCAGGATGGCAGAACTTTGTGCTAGGCGGATGCTGACTGCAGGGAACTGAGAATCCTGGAGTAGACTCAGCCTGTGCTGTGACCTCCCAGCTTCAGGTAGGTACCAGACTCACAGTAACATGAGGAAGACAGAGAGCCTGGGTCAGTGAGCACTGCCTCTGTGCACCCTACCTGATGTCATCACAGCTTCCAGGTTAGGCTCCGGCCCCCAACCAAGTACCTTGCCCTTGGTACCCAATATTTTGTGCATAGTTAGGCTAGGAGGGCTGGACCAGAAAACCTCCAGTCACACTTTAAGCATATCATCAGGACTTGAAAACATGGGATTTTCATGGTCCTAAACTATGACTTACAAGAATTTCAGGGTTCCTAGTATGGAATAATTTTGATATATGACTTTATCTAGGGATACTGGAAAAGGCACTGGTAGAGTTGATGTGCCCAGATAAACTGGCCCTAGACTTTCTCCTTAGTAGTTGTATATTCAAGCTGCCATTTCCCCATCTTTTTCAACCCCTGACTGATGAGGATGGAAGCTTGGCTTGACTCACAGTAAGAAACATGGATGTCAACGTGCTTCGGGGTACTTGCTTAAGAGAAAGGTCTCATCCTACGGGAAGGAGAGTGGTGGCTGCTTTAGGTCAGACAGTCCCTGTTGAGAGCAGCACTGAGTAGTGCCTGGGCTTCCCAAATGTCATCCATAGCATTATATTTTGGAGTAGGGTGTTGAGATGGGCTGTTTGCAGAGGCTCATGGGATGCCCAGCTAGTTTTCTCTTACTTACCTGCCCTAGAAATGCCCCTCTTACTTCCTCTCCCCATCCTAAGGTGTCTTAGCCTTTTCTACCATCCTGTCTCCGTCTCAGGCACTGGAGAAGCCTGTCCCCTAAGACTCGACCTTTTGTTTCCAATACTTTTCACTCCATTTCCTCTTTATTCCTTCGGAGAGCCCTGGGTTTTCTTCCTCGTCTACTCTGAGATTGAATCTTAAGACTGGGATCCCATCACAGTCCCTGAACTATACAGAATAAAAGATATAGGACTAGGACTGGAGAGATGACTTAGTGGTTAAGAACACTGGCTGTGCTTTCAGAGGACCCAAGTTTGACTCCTAGCACCTATGAGGTGGTTCACACCTTTTGTAACTTCACTCTAGGGATCCATGCCGGCTCTGGTCTCTGTGAGCAATGTAAGAACACAGTGCACAGACATATATGTGCATCAAAAACCCATATAGGTAATTCAATACAAATTTTTAAAAAGATACAGGGTTCATTCCTTTGATAATGTTTTCTTTATACCAAGCTTACCACCTGGGGGTGGTATATCTTGCCTTCTCATATACATACTCACTGGGGCATATACATTATTGATTTCACACCCAAAACAATCACTGAAGCTTCAGAGAGGAGGGGATAGGTGATTAAAGCAATTTGAAAAACTCCTATTCACCCTCCAAGTAAGCACTGACATTCTTACCTGAGTCAGCTTAATTCCAGAGCACAGCATTCTCTATCATGGCTCACTGCCTGATGGACAGATGGTCGTTGAAATCAGCTGACCCAAGTAAGCTAGTGCACTGCTTACATGATACTTCTCAACTATTAAGAAAAATGCCTACAGTGCTAATAGGTCATCAACCCACTCCCAGGACCAATCCAATTTCTTAGCTAGATGTTAGTGGGCTGGTCTGCATTAGTCCCTGTTGGAAGGGTTTCAGTACATACCATAAAGATATCTAGGGACTGAAGAGGTGGCTCCATGGTTATGAGTGGGTACTGCTCTTGCAAGGGCCCTGAGTTTGAGTCTGAGCACCCATGCTCACAGTTCACAATTGCTAGCTCTAGTAGAATCTATTGCCTCTGACTCTGTGGGCATGAACATTATGCACATGTGTGCATGTGTGTGTGTATGTGTATGTATCATGTATGATACATACATACATAATGAAAAATAACAAATGTTAATAGAAAAGAATATATGTGTAGTCACATGTCCTTGAACACACGTAAAGTCTGAGTTTCTTCTGAGTATGGGCTAAAAATTGAATGTTTGCCCTCTGACCTTCTTCCTGCCCAGGCTAGAGAGGGGTTTAAGAATGTCATGACTGAAAGGTTTACTCAGGGACGACAGCAACCTAAGGCTCATGCAAATGGAGCATTTTGCATGCATGCTTTCAGCAATATGCATTATTTTTCAGGGCAAGTCATTTACAACCTACGTGCTTGCGCAAGGACCAACGTTTCCTTGGTTTTAACTCGATGTTCAGAAACTCCCCTTGTCATACCCTTGCCTCTCCACTGCTTCACTCATAATTTTGATTTGTATCTTTCAGTATTGCTGAGCGCTTCTTAATATTATAGATGAGCAAGATACTGCAGATAATCTTCTGATCCCTACTATATTCAAAATACATTGCCGGTGATTTTCCATGTGTGTGATATTGTGTGTGAACCTTTTGTCTCTGAGCTCTGTAGCCTTAACTTGGCTCCACTGCCTTCCAGCTTTGAGCAGCACACAGGAAATCATCTGCCATTGAACAGTTATGTTACTGATCTTCACTGGTCATTTGCATACACATTATTCACGACAGGCAAGGACAGCTGCAGGATGGACAAGGGGGACGATCTCAGCTGGGGAGCTCTTGCCTGTCACTTTCTTCCTCCCCATTCCCAGACTACATTTTGCTGTTGCTTACTCCGCTTGGCTGATTTTCTTCCTGTGGGTCACTCTGCAAGGCTGAACCGCACAGCTCAGTGCTTCTCAGTCTTGCCCTGTCTCTTGTCATCTCTGCCTGCTTTCCTAAGAACCGAGGTCTGTCTGAGACTGACTGCCAGCGGGCGCTGGAGTTTATGTCCACCCGCACACTCACAATACGAGCAACAAAGCAACCCCACTTCTTCTTCTAGGGAATTTGGTGTTTTCTTTTGTATTGCAGAAGTGAGAAAACCCATTAATTTTGAAACAAATGTATGCAAATACATTTATTAATATAGGAAATAGGAAAATCAGTTATTGCTTCCTTTATAAATAATACAGGCTTAAGTTTTAAAGATATTACTTTTGCTAAACTGCATTAGACAGCTGTGAAAAAAATAACATTTTTCTTTGTGGTAATATCTTTAACCAGATTTGTAGCACTAACAATATTTCCTATGTATATATTATTTTTATTTAATACAGGTAATCTTTTTATTACCAAATCATATTGTTTCTCAGGAGATTACCATCAGCACTTATAAAAGCTGCAAAAGGAAAAATGGGACCAGGAGAAGACATCAATCTCCCATGATGTGAGGCTCAAGCTGCAGATTAAATATACAAAGCTCTTAATACATTTCAATGAGCGACTCGTTAGGTGCAGATTTATTTAGATTTCCCACACTTCATTTCTATTTCCATTTCGATTTGATGGTGGACATTGTCTCTTAATTTTAACGCAGAGCAAAGTGACCTGGGTGGGGCATATCTTGAAGCTGTGTGTTATGGTCGAGACCTCATGGGGACCCGGATATCTTAGTGTTTCTGTCTTTGTGCAGAAAATGACGTATGGCTCACAATGGATCAATACCTCTGGCTCAGAAAATGGACCACCCAGTTCTTGGCTACCAGGTTGCCCAGAGGTGACATGCCTTAGATATTTACAGATCCTCTTCTCTCAGAAAGAGCTGAGTCCTCTTCAACCCTCCGCTTCCACATAGTAGGCCAAGTTTGTGCTGGTTTCAGCGATTTCCTTCAGAACTGGCAGAGCAAAACATGCCCTTTATAGCTGTACCCATGGACTTGGCCCCAGCTCTGACATCCACTGCTTTGATAGCCTTGGGGAAATCAGTGCACTTTGGGTGCCAGTTTTCTGGTCTATAACATGGAGATGCCAATTCGTTCCTGACTTCAGGACTCTTTCCTCGGAGGCTGAGTGGATAGAGGGAGACACACATGTGGCTGATCGCATCTCCCTTCCTCCCCCAGGGAGGAAGCTTTGATGTGGCTGATAGAATGTTCCACAGTGTGAAGAGCACGTGGGAATCTGCTTCCAAGGAGAACATGAGTGACGTCAGGGAGTTGACCCCTGAATTCTTCTACCTGCCCGAGTTTCTAACCAACTGTAACGCAGTGGAGTTTGGTGAGTAGAGGTGTGGGAGAGCCTACTGGGGGAGGCCAGGGAGCTTGGGATTTCTCCCACAGGTCTCCAGGGAAACCTGTTTCCTTGATGGAAACCTCACTAGGCCCCTAGTCAGGACCAGTGCACAGAGGGTGAAGTCTCTGCTGGGCGACAGAACATTGCTGCAAAAGTGTCTTCCCAGGAAGGGTGCTGGGTCCCAGGTTTCCAGGACAGCACCCAGTACCTATCTTGGGCAGTGGCCTTTTCTCTGAGGATGCCAAGAGATAAGATCCATAAGGTCCATAGTGAGATAGTAGCCAGGAATCCAGAACCCTTGCTAGCACTGCCTACCCACATTCCCCTCCCCCTACACAGGGTTTCTCTGTGTAAAAGCCCTAACTGTCCTGGACCTAGCTCTGTAGACCAGGCTGGCCTTGAACTCACAGAGCTCCATCTGCCTTTGCCTCCTAAGTGCTGGAATTAAAGGTGTGTGCCACCACTGCTGGTCCCACGTTCTTTTTTAAATATTTATTTATTTATTATATATACAATATTCTGTCTGTATGTATGCCTGCAGGCCAGAAGACGGCACCAGACCCAATTACAGATCGTTTTGAGCCACCATGTGGTTGCTGGGAATTGAACTCAGGACCTTTTGAAAAGCAGGCAATGCTCTTAACCACTGAGCCATCTCTCCAGCCCTGGCCCCACGTTCTTATCTTGAGGTTCACTAGCACCATTTCAACTGTGGCTGACTGCTGGGTGGCACATCCTCTTTCCTGTAGCCTAGGATGTGCCGGGCCTTCTTCCTGCTTCAGAGATGGCACAGACAGTGACAGAGACTCAGGGGCCTGGGGAGCCCTTGGGGAATGCACGTGTGCCATGAGTCTCTCCTGTGAATGTGTGTGAAAGGAAGGCGGAAGGAACCATATGCTGAGGGGATAAATGGTCAGAGCTGGAGCAGGCAGTAAGCAAGCTCTCTAGCCAGATCAAGAGATCTGCTGCAGACAACACCTGGAGGTGGATATTAATGTCCTTCAGGCCTGCGTACTCTTAGCCTCTCTCTTTTCCTTCAGGCAAGGGTTCGGACCTGGATTCAGGCCAAGTGAGGTCATTTCCCACAAAGTCTCATGTGGTTTCCAGCCCTGGGCATGAGGCCACAGTGCCATGGAGCCCCTCAAGTCTCTCCAATTCTGGTCCAGCCAGCAGGCCTGACCTGGGTCCTTGGTGAGCCTGGCAGTGTTTGGATTTTCAGATACCTAACAGAACCATGCAGAGTTCACCTCTGCCTTTGGATTACAGCTGTGTCCTCAGAGGAAGATGTGACAGGCTTAGATGGAGAAATGACAGGGTCAGAGACAGCCAGGTGCCATTAGGAGAACACGTGACTATATAGTACCAACTGTGCACAGGCACCTCAGGCAGATGTGGTTTATCCTGAAGACGTGTGTCAGGTGAGAGGACGGGATTCACATTATAAACAAATAAAGATGTGTAATTGCCAGGTGTTGAGAAACCCTATGAGGAAGACAGTAAGGGCCATGGTGTGAGAATGAATTGGGGGCACCTGTGCTATTCTGGTCCCCAGGGAGAGCCTGGAGTCAGGTGTGGGTGATAAGAAAATGAGGGTGGGCACAGCCTGAAAGCCCCGGACTAGAGGGGAATGTTGTTCTGCTTGCATCGTAAGTGCTCCTCTAGAGGGCTCAAACCAAACCATAGGAGTGTTGCTGAGTGCTGGTCATGGCTGGTATTATTTTGTGAGTGCTGTATGCTTTCTTTTCTCATCTCATGTCAGCTCTGCAAGGCTTGGTCAGCACCTTCACCCTTACAAATGAAGAAACTGAGTCCCAGGAAGGTCAAGCGTTTTGTTCAAAGTTGGCAGCTGGTATAAAGGGGAGACTTGGGCTGGAAGCGAGGCTACTCTTCTTGCTCTCTTGGGATTTGTCATTAAAAATCCACTATAATTGTTTGAAGACTTAGGAAGATGGTGTGTGCCAAGAACTTTGAGTGGTGCCCGGCATAGACCTGGGTACTTGTATGCCTGGGTCATCATCAGCATCTTCTTCTGTTGTTTCATGCCCCCAGCAAAAGGCATTGTTAGTGGTGAGTCAGATGCACCAATAGTGGTAGCAGTAAGACTGTGAGACTTGGAAAGCTGTAGTGTCCTTTGGGAAGCCAGGAGGACCTCATGAAGGATGCCAGCTGTACAGCCAAGCAGAGGAAGACGTCGGCTCTGTGGATAGAAGTGGCTGGAAGCAGTGTGATCTGGTCAGATCCAGCTGCAAGGAGTTGGCTGTTGTAGATGACATGGTTCTGAACCTAGTGTGGTCTCACTTATGTCTCCTGTTTTCCTTCACACTCAGGACGCATGCAGGATGGAACAACCCTGGGGGATGTGCAGCTCCCTCCCTGGGCTGATGGGGACCCAAGGAAATTCATCAGTTTGCACAGGCAGGTGAGACACTCCAGTCTATCCTCATGTGCACTTTAGCATCCCTGCAGGCTCCATGTAGTTTTCTATCTCACTGGTGGGGACAAACCTTGAGACTTTGATGTCTGGAGGAAACAGGGAAGAGAGCGCACCAGGGAAGTTTGTGTTCTTGGATGGTTGAAGAACACTGGTTTACTCTGTAATTGTACTAGGCTGCTGGGATGGGCATCGTGCCAGCAAGTGTCATGTCTGATGTTTTCTGGCTGCCCTGGTGGCATGTCAGTGTCCTCTCCAGCCTCCCCCCACTCCCACCCCAGTAGTGCCACTACCTGAACTGTGTTCTCAGTATTGCTCAGAGATGGTTGGAGACCCCCATGGAGCTCTCACCTACCACAGGGCTTTCCAATAGTGGAGATGATTGAGCCTGCCATCCAGAAAAACTGATGAAGATGGAGGCCAGAGACTACGTGGGGACGCCTGTCTTGGGTCACACTTCTTCTGGGTTAGCCAAAGGAAACAAAAACGTGCTCAGCATCATTAGTTATCAAAGAAACTCATTCAAACCAGGATGAGATGCTACAACATACCCATAATAATAATAAAAACTGGGCGTTGTGCACATTTGTGAGCCCCGTGTTAGGTAGGGGTGTGGAACAGAAAAATCCTTGGGGCTCACTGAGGTCTAGCCAGCTCTGAAAATTCCAGGCCTGTGAAAGACCTTGTCTTAAAAAAAATAAAATAAAATTATCTGGGTGGTGGTGGTGCACGCCTTTAATCCCAGCACTCAGGAGGCAGAGACAGGCAGATCTCTGTGAGTTCTAGGCCAGCCTGGTCTACAGAGCTAGTTCCAGGACAGGCTCCAAATCTACAGAGAAAGCCTGTCTCAAAAAAAAAAAACAAAAAAAATTAATAATAATAATAGAAAAATGTTTTAAATGGGGGAAGGGCAGCACCTGCAGAAATGCACCTGCATTTGACCTCTGACCTCAGTATGCATACACACACTTATGAGCACACAGAGACACCAACCCACACATACAGTGGCTTTAAATTTAGAGAACTGAATTTTATAAAAGTATGAGTTAGGATTTCCTGCTCTTTGGGTTTCGATTCCAGGCTCTGGAGAGCGACTTCATCAGTGGAAACCTCCACCACTGGATAGACCTGGTTTTCGGATGTAAGCAGCAGGGGCAGGCTGCTGTAGAGGCAGTGAACACTTTCCACCCCTACTTCTATGGTGACCGAATAGACCTCACCAGCATCAGTGACCCCCTGATCAAGAGCACCATCCTGGGGTTCATCAGCAACTTCGGACAGGTACCCAAGCAGGTAGGTGCAACAGGCCATGACGCTCATCTTCTTTATCAAGAGCGTGGGCAGCATAAGCTTGGGAAAGAGGACAAGGATGTTCTGTGCCATTAGGAGTGAAGGTGGTGGAGGATGCGAGAGGCGATTCATCCTGTTTTTAGAATCAGAGCCCCACCCACTTACCACCTGAAGAGGTCAGATGACATCATTAATACAGGGCAAATGCTGTGTTCCTCTGTTACATATGTGATAGATACCATAAATTATTATTATTATTATTATTATTATTATTTTCCTAATGAGTTAAGATTATCAAGTAGCTGAAAAGGATCTCCTAAGGACCCCCCTCCTCAGCAAGGGCAGCTTTTGCCCAGGCAGTTTGGGAGAGAAAAGAACTGGCAACCAGCAGAACTTGTCCTGTGACTTGGAGAAAACAGTGGCCACTCTCTGAGCCCCAGGTCCTTCATTTGCAACATCCAAGGACCCTGCTGACACAGCAATTCTGCTAGAGAAAGGCCGGCCCTGATAGTGGCCAGAGCAAGGGTACAACTGTGCGCCTCCTAGTGACCTATGTGGTATGTTTGTATATATCTCCAGATCTTCACTAAACCCCACCCATCCAGAAACACCACAGGGAAGCCACCACTGCCTGGAAAGGATGCCTCCACCCCAGCGGGCCTTCCGGGCCACTCCCAGTCCTTCCTCCACAACCTGCCAGCTCTGAAACCTTCTCAAGTCACAGTCAAAGGTGATCACCTGTTCCTGCATTGTCTCAGGCTTCTGTCTTTAGGGACTGAATTTCTCTAAGGCAGTGGTTCTCAACCTTCCTAATGCTGTGACCCTTTAATACAGCTCCTTGTGCTGTGGTGACCCCACCACACACATATACAACCATAAAATTATCTCATTGCTACTTCACAACTAATTTTTCTGCTGTTATGAATCATGATGTAAATATCTGATGTGCACAATATCTTATATTTGACCCCTGTGAAAGGGTTTTTCAACCCCCCCACACACACACCGAAAGGAGTTATAAACTATAGGTCGAGAAATACTGCTCTAGGAGCTCAAGGGCACGGCTTGGAACTTAGTGGCTTTTGTAATGACTGTCTCCAAATTTAATGGGTAGTGGAAGGTGGTCTTTGCTGGAGGGGTCTAGTACTTCTATATTAGACCCTGACTTCTAAGACGCACATGTCTGTCTGTCTGTCTGCCTGCCTGCCCGACTGTCTATCTCTCTCACACACATACACACACACCCCTCTCTCTTGTATATGTGTATAAACACATTCCACACACACCCCTACAAAGACAGACGACTGGCTCTGCACCCCTGTTGCTCTCAAGCCCCCAGATGCACGCATGCACAGAGTTTATAGCTAAGGACATGTGTCCTGAGGCAGGTGCCTGTGAAGCCCAGCCCCGCAGCTTCCTAGCTGTGCGAACTCTGCTCTGGAACGGTGCTTTTCTTGTAAGAACTTGCACAGGACCAGAGAGGGGTATCTGCCACCTTGATGGAAGGCAGGTCCCATGACTGTGTCTCCTCCCACAGTATGCGTACCTGTGCTTGCTGGTTGGGAAGCTTACTCTGAGAGGAGATCATTATTTCTGCTCCTCCAAAGAGACTTTGCAGGAAGAAGGGGCAGATTTCCCTGGGATAACAGGCTTGGGATGTCAGCTGGTCATCAGCAAGCTGAACGCTGAGCTGGGTTCCAAATGGGGCCAAGAATGGCTTCCAGAGTATGCCTAGTTAATCTGTGGTAGGAGTTAGACCACATGCCAGAGGTCCCTTCAAGATAGTGCAGGAAGGGTATGTGGACAGGTACCCAAGGCCCTGTGGCTTTGGATCATCTGCCCCAACAGACTGTCTGGGCTTCTTCTGGTATCACTGCCTGAGAGTCACTAAAACGTATGAGTCCCAGTTAGAGAAGCTGAGGAAGGGGCACCTGGGTTACCAGTGGGATGTAGCAGATCCTGGGTGAGTGGCTCCTGGCCAGGCCATGTGCACGATGAAGCTCTTTATTCTGCAGTATCGTCTCCCTGAGCCCAGAGAAAGTAGATGCTTTACTCATTGCATATTCCACTGTACTCACTGGGGAGCAGATATGTACCTTTTCTCTCTAGGATCAGAATCCCCCAAAGGGGCCATTGGCCACATTGTTCCCACCGAGAAGACTATCCTGGCAGTGGAGAAGAACAAGATGCTGCTGCCGCCTCTCTGGAACAGGACCTTCAGCTGGGGCTTTGATGACTTCAGCTGCTGCCTGGGGAGCTATGGCTCTGACAAGGTGAGATCGTGTGGTGGTGGATGACGTGGGTGACAGGTGCAGGGTTCTGGGGTCTTGACTCTCTCCAAGTGGACTTCAAGCTGGTAAAGCACACTGTCACCTTCACAGCCCACTCTGGTTACGGGGCTACACAAGGCCCATCCAGATGTGCTTTCAGACTGGGTGGGAGTTCCTGAGCTTCTGCCGCCACGGCCACCGCTCACCTGAGAGCGGCTCAAGATGAACATTTAGCAACTTGCAAAAGTTCTCTCTCTCTCTCTCTCTCTCTCTCTCTCTCTCTCTCTCTCTCTCTCTGGTTAAAGGTCCCATCCTACTTTTCAGCCTTCCAGTTGTCTCTGACCTGACCTTTTCACAGACCCCTCCCTGCCCAGATCCCCCTCCTAACCCACCAATTATATACCATGAATCCTCTACATCCTGTGTTTCTAGCCCTCGTTCTAACCTGACCCCACCAACTGCCAGTGGCAATCATCAAAACTATCCCCGCTCCAGTTCTATTTCCGGTTCTACCACTGTCTCAGGCTGAGCTGCACCCCCACCCCAACTCCAAGGGTTTTATAGCATCTGAGTAGCCCCATAGGTGCCTGCTCATTTCCCCATGGGCTGGGGTAGGAACTCCTCTGTGGGGACTCGTCGAGGATGGCCTAGACTCAGTCACCTGAGTCTGGTAGAACCTAAAGCATGGCCCCCATTCCCCCCCACCCCCCGTTCACCTGTGTGCTCCCTACTTCTCTGACCTGGTTTCTCAGTGTCTGCTGGCCCCATGTCAGCATCCATGGCCAATCTCTCACAGATCCTGATGACATTTGAGAACCTGGCTGCCTGGGGCCCCTGTCTGTGTGCTGTCTGCCCATCTCCTACAATGATTGTCACCTCTGGGGCCAGCGCAGTGGTGTGCGTGTGGGAGCTCAGCCTGGTCAAAGGTCGCCCAAGAGGCTTGCACCTCCGGCAGGTATGTGCCCCTCATTGGTGTGGTGTCTCTGGCAGTTGTGGTGTCAAAGCACAATCAGGTAAAAGTGTTGCCTCTCTCTAGTGCATGAGGCGCAGGAACAGTCCACAGCTGTCATTTGGGAATGGTTTCAGTGCCGGTGGGTAGATCTGCTGAGCAGACAGAGCAGGGACCTCCACGGAGGCCCAACTGTAGTGCAGGATGCTGGGGGCACAAACAGCTGCTTCCTGCCCAGGGTCAGGAAAGTGGAGTCTCCTGAGCCAAGCCAGGCTTTAGGGCTTCTGCCCTGGTGGCCCACACAGCATCACTGTAATTTACCTTCTAACAGTCCTGGGAAAGGAGAACCGACCATTATCCCCCCACCCCCAAAGCCTTGGTTAAAAACAAAAAAGTTACAAAGAAGTTAAGTGGCTCTTCCCAGAGTATAGAGCCTGAAAAATGGAACTTTTTCCAAAGGGAGGTGATGTAAGCAGAGGGCAGACCCACAGCAGGCTGGGAGCAGAGACCTCCAGGTACTCGTCAAAGAGGGTCTGCCCTTAACCTGTATTCCTAGAGGTCATTATGAAACGGATTCAAAACCATTCAAAGACTGTTTATTTTTAAAAATGTGAAGCATTAAAGACAAATTTAAGTTCACTTTAAAAATAAATTCTCTGCTTCCCCTATAAAAATTGTTTATTTTTGCATACTACCAACCTCTATATGCGTATTTATACCTTTCTGAATCTTATATGAATATTTTTGTTCCATTTTCTGTCAGCTTATCAAATTGTTTCTGTTTTTCTATGGCCTGTATAATTTGCATTTCAATTGTTCCAGATATTCCATTTTCATAAAATTACATTTCAATTGTTATGTCAGTATACCACGACTTAATAAACCATTTCTTCTAAAACTAGACAATTAGGTTATTTCCAACTTTTAACCATTTTCATCAGTGCTGCAGGAAACATGATATATATATATAATCATATATATGTGACATATATATGATATATATATGATTATATATATGCTGTTAGCTTCTGACTAATTGTTTCCTTATGATGTATTTTGAGAAGAATTACTGAGCAATGACACAAAAATTTCCAAAATTACTCTACAGCTCTCCAGTGCTATCAACAGTTTATTGAGACTAGCCACCTCACCACAACCACCATTATGGAGAATTATTTTGAGAGATTTTATTTTTTTGTGTTGTATTTATATTTTGCTACTTAGATATAAGGTGATATAGCAAAGGTTTTTTAATTGACATGGCTTCTGCAAAAAAGAAAGAAGGAAAGAAAAGAAAGAGCCCTTTGGGTGCACATTTAGAACTATGGGCTCTGCCTCGATTTCCTTGCCTTCCCAGATGACAGGGCACTAGGTGCCTTCTGATGCTGCAGTTTCTGGGCCCATGGGTGACAGTAACGCTTATCTCAGCAGCGGCATACCATGCCATGCACACCGGCCCTCTCTGCCCAGCACAGGCTAACTTGGTTCCACAATGCACCCTGTGATGCCACTCAGGCTCCAAGCTCTTCTCTCTGAAGACCCAAGCGCTGTCAGAGTCCCTTTGCCTGCAATCCTTTCGAGGTGTTATATCATCCGTGGTCAGAACTTACTCATCAGACGCAGGTTGTTCTAGAAGATCAGAGAATTCTTATCAAGCCTCTTCCTTTCTCTGTTTCCACGCTCTAGAGACAACTTAAGTCTTCTTCAGTGGGTCATGTCCAGAGATTTGCCACCACCATCTGGCTGGTGTCACATTAGGCTCCATTGAGGACAAATGAAAACTTGTGACAAAATGTTTAATAGCTGTGACCAGGCAAAATGACAGCTTTGAAAAATGATGACCAAAATGAGTGAGCAGTTTGTCTCTGCCAGGGCTGGAGCTCCAGCCATTGTTGAGCCAGGCCAGACCCTTTCTGTGTGCCACCTCCGCACTCCTGGCTGATTCCAAGGCAATGCCAGGCATATCTAGGCAGAGAACCCCCTCAGGCTTTCTGGGTACCCTCTGGCATGCTTAGGAATCCTCACCACAGCCAGGAGCAATGTACCCAGAAGGAACTTGGCCCCTTAAGCTCTCTGGAAAGAGCTGTCTTCACAGACATCCATGAAGCAAGCCTGAAGGCCAAGAGTAAACGGTCCAAGCCAGAAGGCTAAGAGCAAGACCCCCGAGACCCACAAGACACGCATTCACATCGTAGGTCAGAAAAAGTAATGTTTTACACCAGTGAGATAATTCAGCAGGTAAAGGTGTTCGCTGCCAAGCCAGTCAGCCTGTGTTTGATCCATATCTTTAGACAGACTCAGTGGCTCATTCTGATAATTTGAGCTCTAGAATCCCAGTTTAGACTGGAGGTTCACGAGTTCAAGATTAGCCTAGGCTGTGTTGCCCACAGCTCTGTCTCAAAACAAAAATACAAAAGATTGAGCTTTTTTTAAAGAAAAAAATTGTGATTTTTTTTTATTCTTCTCTCATATATTACACCCCAGCTACAGTTTCCCCACCCTCCACTCATCCCAGCCCTTTCCCTGTACCTCCCCCTCCCCTAGATCAACTCCTAGGCAACCCAGTATGAGGAAAAGAGTCCGAAGAGGGTGAAAGAGTCAGAGACAAGCTCCATTCCTACTGTTAGGAGTCCCACAAGAACACCAGGTTACACAAACATAACTTATATGCAGAGGACCTAGCTCAGACCCACGCAGGCTCCCTGATTGTCGAGTCCCTAAGAACCCTGCTTTGTTGATTTTGTGGGCTGTGTTCTTGTGTTGTCCTGCGGTCTTCCCAGTCTGGTCTAAGGACTGCTTTGTTTCTGAGTCTCCCATAGTGCAGTGCATCTCCAACCTAAATACGAATGCGATTTCTTAGATGGGAAAGAATGCAGATTCCAGGGCTCCATCACCAGAGTTTCTGTTTTAGAAGACCAAGGGCTTATTCACTAAGTTCCCAGATTTGATGAGGCTGCTGGTCTGGGCACATACTTTGCCCCTTGAAACCTTTGCATATTAACCGTGCTAGGAGTTGCTTCAGATACAAGAAAAATACAGAAAAGGGAAAAAGCATAAGGAAACTCTGGGCTATCTCTTCTTTCCACATAGATCTCAGGTCCTAGAAATGGATGCCACCAAGAGGCCAACACACATATACACTCCCCGCTACACACACACATCTGTAAAATCATTGACTCGCTCTGAGTCTTTGTTTCCTCATCTGAAACCCAGAAGCAGCAGCAACCCACAAGGAGCTAACTATGAGTCTCTCTTATAACTTCTCCTGTTCCTAGGCCTTGTATGGACACACCCAGGCTGTCACATGTCTGACAGCATCAGTCACCTTCAGCCTCCTGGTGAGTGGCTCCCAGGATCGCACTTGTATCCTCTGGGACCTGGACCACTTCTCTCACGTGGCCTGCCTGCCTGTCCACCGGGAAGGGATCTCGGCTATTGCCATCAGTGATGTTTCGGTGAGACGCTTTTCATTTCTGCGTGTCTGGGTTCACTCACCATGTCTTGGAGTCTACACAAATACTGTGTTGGATAGTGCCACAAAACCCAGGGACAGACATATGCTGGTCGTTCCCAAATGTGGATCAGGCCCCATGTGCGCCAACCATCCTCTGACAGTGGAAAGTAGGGACTAGGAGGTCTTTGCTCTGGTATAGGTACAGCAAGGTTAAACAGGAAGATCTGCCCAGAGTAAGTTAAGCTCAAGATATAAAGGAGTATTTTAGGAGGCATTAGGGCACTCTCTCCCTGAAGGTTACTTCTGAAAGGACATTGCAAAGTTTTATGAGCCATTTGCTGTTACTGGCACCTCTGTGTGCTGTCCTCCACCAGATGAAATGCAAATTTTCTTCATGGAGACAGTGCTAGACATCCAATCAAAGGTCTCTTATCCAGAGAAACAGGGACAGTCTTCAGGCGGTCTGCTATGAAAGTCAAGATGTGGTTAGGAATCAGGATCTTGGAGTAGCCCAAAGCCTGGGCCAGTGTCATAAAGCACAGGTTTATTGTGGCTCCATTTCAGAAGTTTCACTCTGTGCTCGGCTGGCTTGATTGTTTGAGGTCCAAGTCAAGGCAGAACAACACTTAGAAGGGGCATGGTGGAGCAGAGTTGCTCATGGCATGGTTATCCAGGAAGCAGAGTGCCCCAAAAGGGCAGAGACAAGATATACCCTTCAAAGGCAAGCCCCCAGTGACCCATTTCTTCCAACTTAGAAAAACCTAGTTCCCACTACATCTCAACAACACTATCAAACTGTAAATATCTAAGTGGGTTGATGAGATTTGAAGCCTTGGAAGAAGATGAGTTGGGGTACTTTGGTATACAAACTGGGGGACTGAGCTGGGGAAACTGCTGGTAAATCTTGCATAGAATAAAGCCAGCTCTCGTTGCTATAGGGAACCATTGTCTCCTGTGCTGGAGCCCATTTGTCCTTGTGGGATGTCAATGGACAGCCCTTGGCCAGTATTACCACAGCCTGGGGCCCAGAAGGAACCATAACATGCTGCTGCATAGTAGAGGGGCCAGTGTGGGATGCAAGTCACGTCATCATCACAGGGAGTAAGGATGGCATGGTTCGGGTAAGTGTGTTTGGGGGCACAGAATGAGTACATAGGAGGATAATTGCGTTTATCTCATTTCTTCACTGCCTCCATGGGCCAAGTACTGCATATAAAATTTGAAACTATTCCATACTAGTTACCTATAGCAAATCAAGGGAAGGTGGTGCTTTTTCATGGCAAATAGAGAAATGAGAGACAGGGAGAGAGAATATGGTACTGTACACACATACATACACATATAGTAAAGTATTATAAGGTGTGCAGGTATGAATAATGAATGATCCAGTTCAATAGATGATAACACAATACTGAAAAAATATGTGAAATGAATCAACCCATTTATCCACTCACTAATCTATCTACCCTCGTACCTGGTTGTTTATCGCTCAACCTATTAACTCATCCATCCATTATCTATCCAAGCTTTTGGCAATCTTTCTATCCATCCATTAAACCATCCCATCCAACTATCTAACCAGCCGTCTATCCATCTACCCACGTACTTAACTCTTAATCCCATGCCAAGGATTTTGTATAAGCCACCACAGGCACTTTTCCCTGGGACACTCAGGTTTTGGAAGAGTACATGTAAAATGCTACTCATGTGGGATGTCTCGTGGCTGAGATAATCAAGAGTACCATGAGCTTAAGAAAGGACTTTCTGGAAGCCAGGAAGAGAAGGAAACACTGCAGCCAGGGGATGAGATGGGAAGAACAAGGCTCAGGTTGTTTTCTCTGAGACTGGCATGGAGGATGAAAGAATGGGTGACGACTGCAAATAACTGAGAGGCTCGCCCACAACGCTTGGGGGAGAAATGGGGCAATGCAGTAGGGCTCAGGCGAAGCACGTACTTCCCTCTGCCAGAAAGACTTCAGAGAGGTGGCGTTTTAGCTGAGCTCTAAGGATGCGGAACAGTTGCTATATGGGGAGGCCAGTCGGCCAGCATGAACGGCGAGAGATGAGCCTGGAGAGAGACGTCCCCAGGAAGATCTCCGACAGTGTTCTCAGTGAGGGGCACATGACCTGTGTCCTTAGCTGGCCAGGAAATGAAAGGTCAAAAAGACATTGGTTTGGTGGGTATGATCTGAATGCAAACAAGAAAGAGGAACTGGGGTGACTGAGCCATGAGTGCCTCTTCCCTGAATCTGCCGCAGACATGCGGAGGAGTTGACTGTGTGCTCAGCCTTCATTCAGTCAGGGTAGTGACCGGGCTCCTGGAACCTCCCGGCCTCAGCTGTGTGAGGTGTTGGGGAGCACACAGAAACCTTTGAACAGTTGCTGGTTTTGCCTTCAGAGGACAGAAGCCACCTGCAGTCATCCTGAGGGCTCTCACACACAAGGTTTGGGATCAAACTCAGAAGACAGGTGGGCCTAGAAGATGGCAGAAGAATAAGAAGGCATTCACTCAGTGACAATGGGACAAATAGACTGTAGGGTCTAAGGTGTGACTCAGTGACAATAGGACAAATAGACTGTAGGGTCTAAGGTGTGACTCAGTGACAATGGGACAAATAGACTGTAGGGTGTAAGGTGTGACTCAGTGACAATAGGACAAATAGACTGTAGGGTCTAAGGTGTGACTCAGTGACAATAGGACAAATAGACTGTAGGGTCTAAGGTGTTGACTCAGTGACAATATGGTGAGCAGACAGCAGGATTTAAGGTTAGATAAGGTATGGGAGAAGTTGGGGAGATGGGTCAATGGCTTAAATATGTGCTCAAGCACAAAGACCTGAATTCACATCTCCAGCACCCATGCAAAAGTTAGGTTTAAAATAAAAAGTGGTTTGTGTGTGAAATCCAGGCATTAGGGGGTGGTGACAAGAGCTTGTTAATTAGCCAGTCTAGCTGAAAGGGCAAGTTCTTCAGTGAGAGCTCCTGCCTCAAAACAGAGGCAGGAGAATGAAAATTAGACACCTGAAGTTGACCTCTGACCTCCAAAGGCTTATACATGGGTGCATGTGCCTTCACATCTTCACATATGCATGTATGTGATCTCTCTCTCTCTCTCTCTCTCTCTCTCTCTCTCTCACACACACACACACNNCACACACACACACACACACACACACACACACACACCGAACTGATAAAGGATTGCAGAAAAGAGGAGGAGGAGGAGAAGATCCACTTTAGAGTCTCAGGGAAGAGAGTGAAGCCATCCAAACCGCCATTGTTACAGGATGAACCACCACAGGGAGCCTGAAGCATAAATAACCCTTTTCCTGATAATACTCAGAACACATCTCCATCTGCCAGCACCCCTTCCCTCAGATGCGAGAGAATGGGGTGGACCACCCTGACCCTGAAGACAGCGCTATTCTACAGGGCATGACATGTTCTCTTTTCTGGACAGATCTGGAAGACAGAGGATGTGAAGATGTCTGTTCCCAGGAAAGCAGTGACAGAAGAGCCCTCCACTGAGCCCCTAAGCCCCAGAGGTACCCATTTGAGGAGCTTTACTCACGCTGCCCTCCTGTACTCCTTTCTCCCTGTCTTGCTACCAGGGCTGCAGCCCACCCAGAGTGTCTGAGTTTAGGGAAGCCATGGGTGCTCTGGAAAGTGCTGCCAGGGTGGGGACTAGATCTGTGACTTTTGCATTCTGTGATCCCATACGTGACAGACACAGGTCAAGAACAGGATGGTTTACTTTGGCTCATGGTTTCAGGCATTTCAGTCCCTCACTGGGGAGAAGGCACGGTGGCAGGAGTGACTCCATCTGTGGCAGAGGAAGTGTGACATGGCAGACGTCCCCATGCGACAGAGCAGGGATCAGAACATTAGAGCAGGACCAGCATTGGGTATGACACAGACAGGTGCACACCCGTGACATGTTCCTGCCAAATAGTCTCCACCCCTTACAGGCCCTATGGCCTTCAAAGCAGTGCTGGACTCAGAGCATTCCCAACATGAACCTGATAGACATTTCAGAAGCAGACAGTGGCAGGAAGGGGTATCAGAGAACAGTTTGCGTCCTGCAAGCATCTGGCAGATCACGAAGCACCATGAAAAGCCCTGTTGAGTCCTTCATTTGGACTATGGTACCCATTGGACAGTGGACAACGATATGGTGGGTGTCAGGGACTCCAGGTCTTTGGGAAGTGCATATGCCCTTGTGTTCTTCTTTGATGCTCCCCGATGGTACTGGAAAGCCAGAGTCCACAGCCCAGGATCTGGATGTAACTGGTTAGCATCCTGTAAACAGAAGGGAGAGGCCATTCTTCCAGTGAGGAGGAGGTGGCTCTACCATTCCTCAGATGCCACATTAGCCCTCATTATGCCCCCCTTTCCATTCAGCCATGGGTTTAATACAAATGTAGTGCCCCATCTTGGGACTCAGCCCACGCCCCTGAAAAAGTTTAGTTGATGGGTTGAAAATATCACACGCATTCCCAGTTATATGTACAACAAGAGGACCTCTCTCCAGTGGCAAAGCCTTCTCATTATGGCAGGTGAAACCCAAAACCTTTCTGCCATTTCCACCGCCCAGGCTATCCCAGGGCTGAGATGTCAGAGAGCATGAGACACTCTGAACCCTTCCCATGCATCCTTCCTTTGTCACTGCAGTCCTACACAGTAAACTGTAGCAAGCTGCCCATCATAGAGATAAGGAAACGGAGGCACAGAGCAGCTCAGTAAACTGCCTAAGGTCATCCCCAGAGCTTGCCGCCATCCTCACTTCTGCCACTACAGCAGCCACAGTCACTCTGACCTCAAGCGCAATCATGGCATCACCACCAGCAGCCCCTGCAATACAAACACAGGTAAAGGCCTCGTCCTCATAGCTGACACCACTTCACTTCCGTCTCTGCTGTCATCCCTGCCACCATCACTCCCTCCACTGCAAACATCTCCCCTCTCACCTCCTCCTTTAGAAGACTGCAGTCCAGAGCCAAACTGTTCCTCCTGAACCCCCCAAATGAAGGAAGCACATTATCATACTCGGAGAGTTCCCCAGTCAGCCAAGTACTCCTGTTAGCTCCCAGACCATTGACTGTCCACAGGATCAGACTTTATCCAAACCCACAGGGCTCCCTTGGCCATGTAGTGGCCATTTTCAATTAGTTTGCCTATATTGCATGTCTTGTGCCTTCCTGATTCACCCAGGCACCCATTTGTGAGTTCTGCAAGCACTCACAGATGTTTGCTGGGGCTCCTCTATGTCCTAAACTCTGTCTAGACTGAAAAATCCCATCCTTTGGCATTTCCAGCAATTGGCTGGTAATCTGTGTTGAGTCAGAGCGTAGACATCACAAAACCAAGAGCCGTGTCCTGTTCAGTGTCCTTGTTCCTCCAGTGTGACCCGAGGCCATGAGAGGTCGCTCTGTGGCCGTGTGTAAGAGCAGTGCAGGGCTGCGTGCTCTTCGGAGCTCTGTGTTTCTCTGGAGAGCAACAGTTCCACTCCCTCCCCTGCTTCTGTCCCCTGGGAGGATCCAGCTCAGGCATCCTTTTCACTTGGCTATTTGTGAAACATGTCTCATGTATACATGTATGACACTGAAAGTCATATGACCTATGTAGGTCTCAGGATCAACTGCCCCTTCATAGCCAGAAGTGTGAGCTCAGGTCCTGGCCAACAGATCCTCAGTGCATGTTGGAGGGCCTCCAGCTTCTCTTAGGTACCAAGAGTAATGGTCATGTAGTCTGGCGAACAGGAAGGAGACTAAGCTGGAGACCCAACTCCGTCCCTTACAACTGGGGTGGCCCTGTTTCTTTTCAGCTAGTTGAGAATATTCCCTGTGACTCCGGTCATGTAGGGTGCTGGGGACAGAGAAATAGTAGACAAAAATCTACTCTACAGAATTCATTCCTCAGACCTCTACAAATTTTCTCTTTGAATATAGCGATGATGACATTAGGGGAATTACAAGATGGTTTCCGGCTGACAGGGAGTTCCAGGATCCGCATTGTTCCCCTGCTGTCTGTCCTGACCTGGAGGTCACAGCTGCCCTGTGGAACTGACAGTTAGGAACAGAGTTACAACTAGGATGAACCCACAAGGTGGGGGTGGGGCACACAGAGTTAACAGAAAATTGGATTGCGCTTATGTTGAAGTCAACAAATCTGAGAACAAATCTGTGAATATAAGCCACTGGAGGTCTCTAAGAAGGAAGCGTGATGTCCTCATCATGTTGCTCAAAGCCGTTTTGTTGGAAAGGGATCAGAATTAAGCACGGCACGTGAATATTTGCATATGTGTCCTATTGGTGCATATGTTATTGCACCCCTCAAATGTCTTAAGGGGCAGGAGAGGAAATCTGTAAACGCTGAGGATATGCACTTCAGGCAGTCGTAATCTCATTTCTGCCCCGAACACATTTTTTTCATCATTTGTGGTAAGAACTCCACCACCGAAACATGATTTGCTTCTGAAAGCAGCTCCTAGATCTGGACTCAGGAAAAGCACGATGTTTGGAGCTGTGCTCAGATTTACAAGTGTCTGTCCCTGCCTACGAGCCATGTTCTCTACTCGTATCCTCATGTGTCCCCTGGTGCACTGTACCTCTGCACCCCTAAGTGGCCACTTCCCAGCACCACGGGGGTGTGCGGCAGCATTCAGGCCCTGACACAATGACGTGTCTCATAGGGACGTGCCCACTTGCTGTTTCTCCATTTCACCCTTCACATTGCAGGAACTGCTGTCTGTCTCCAAATGTAGTCATTAGAATGAGTGAAGTAACAATCATTGAGTTATATTTTTTGAGAAAATTCTCTCAGCATTTAATTATTGGTTGGGTGTGAGAGGATTTTGCTAAGTTGATAATGCAGACTTTATGTAATTTATTTTTACTAGGCAATTACAGGCTGCATTACACCCTGGCAGCAAGGTATTGTGGGGCATCTTATTAAGCATAAAGCCAGTAAACACTGATGAGCAATTTTGCTGAACTAGGCATGCAATTTAGAAAGCAATAATACACAAATCCAATTTGGTACACAATGGATACCACGGCACGTCAGCACATGTAACTATCACAGCCTGCAAATTAAATTGGGACGGCCCTTTTTGCAACAGCACAGGCCAAGATTAAATATATTTTCCCCCTCAATTTAACAAGTTGCTGACCACAAATATAAATGTTAGTATCTGTGTGGTCCTACGCATGGGGTGCATATGGGCTTGTTTGTGAAGCCACGGGGCACTCTAACTTTTTCTTTCTCATGCTTTCCACAGGGCACAAGTGGGCCAAGAACCTTGCCCTGAGTAGAGAGCTGGATGTCAGTGTTGCTTTGAGTGGCAAGCCTAGCAAGACAAGCCCTGCTGTGACAGCTTTGGCCATAACTAGGTAAGAGCAGACTGCTTTCTCCAGGACTCCAGCAGAGGGCGCGACAGTCAACTTTGCCGATTTCCAGTATTCCCAGCTGAGTTTAGGTTATCAAACCCAGGAAGGTCACATCACTGCAGGGACGTAAGCAAACCCATCTTGTTGTTAATCCCTATGTGTCCTTGATCTCTATCTCATGAATATGCAGATTCATGAAAACTGCAAATTGTAGGGAAGTATATTATGTAGTTTTGTCTTGAAGAGGTCCTTTTGTCCTGAATCCCACTAGTCATTATAACTTGCTGATGATGGCCATAGTAATTGGATGGAAAAGCCTTTTGAAGTCCCTTAGCCAATGAAGAGTAGTCTCAAAGATGACATTGGGTTCTCATTATTTTAGCTGTCATGGTGACCCAGTTAACCCTTCTAGGGAGTTGCAGTATCAAGAGCAGCTGGTTTTCTACCCTTCTTTCCTCTCTCGCTGGCCTACAGTCACCCTCTGAAGTCCTTGGTATGAGGAATTCAGTATTTTGGATGCCAGGCTGGCCTGGGTGGGATGGCATGGTCGTGGGACTAGAAAAGAGCAGACCTGAGGCCCTTGCTGGAGCACCTGCCAATCCTCCATCAGAGATGTAGCTCCATCCTTTCTCAGCCAGATGTTCTCCCAGAGCTACGGCTGGAGAGATGGAGGGGGACCTCAGCCAACTCCTCAGAACCTCAGCTTTCCCCCAGGGCCTCTGGATCTGCAACAATCCCCTCCCAAAGCTCCCACCCCTGTCCTCAGGTCCACACAGGGTCTATTTCTTCCGCTCCTCCATCAGCATCAGAGGAGACAGGACAGAGGAGCTTCCACCGTGTCCTGGATACAGTC
Organism: Bramus lutescens; assembly: GCA_001685075.1. Classification (NCBI taxonomy): domain Eukaryota; kingdom Metazoa; phylum Chordata; class Mammalia; order Rodentia; family Cricetidae; genus Bramus; species Bramus lutescens. Next base: position 91,223 of record LOEQ01001147.1, on the reverse strand, counting down.
CCATACACTGTTTTCCCAGGTGCTGGCTGGGATGTGTGGGTCTCAGACAATGAGCTCCAATGTTCTTATCTTTCCTTTTTCTTCTCTAGAAACCAGACCAAGCTCTTGGTTGGCGACGAGAAAGGGAGGATCTTCTGCTGGTCAGCTGATGGGTAGGAACACACTAATGCTGAAGACACTGGCATTGAAGCTCACTGGGCATCTCAGGGCCTGCAGCGACAGGCTGCAGGCATCCAGGTGATGTGTCGCCTGGGCCCTATACCCAGAGCAAGCTTTATTGGGGGGTGCTTTCCTCCCACACTTCTCAAGGACACCTGATGATTTGCATTGTATACCCCAAACATCTCTGGGGTCCACAAGACTTCTGTATGAGGATGCTAGTAGACATTCCTGTGGAAACTGACTGGCTGGTGACAAGTTGTACAGGAAATGGATGTGTGACTCATCTACCAAGTTTACTGTGCTAGAAAAGAAAGGAGTGGGTATTGGTTCATGGAAACCGTCCTGCTGTCTGTATTTTATTAAAACACCATTTCCCAAATGGAAGGCTTCTTGAGTGTCACCTCACCAAGGTTTGTCTGAATTTTTATAAGTCAACAAGTTCACGAGCTGTGTTGTTGTGATCAGACCTCTGCTCACTCAAGGGCCACACACAACTGTCACCTGACCCTCACATGGGAGCCTCAGGCAGGGCAGTACACCAGGCCTGGGCATCCCTACCCCAACTTTACAGTAAAAGCAGGTAGTGGTTCCCAGCCAGACCCTGCCTTGGCTAGCTTGACCCTCTGTCCATTGCTAACTGGACATCAAATGTCCCCAACCCTTACATTGATTTTGAGCTGTTCCTCATCTTGGAGAAGTATTTAATGGACTAAAACTCAGGTAGCTGGGCCAGGCAGCGGTTGCGCACACCTTTACTCTCAGCACTTGGGAGGCAAGGCAGATGGATCTCTGTGAGTTTAAGGCCAGCCCCATCTACAGAGCGAGTTCCATGACAGCCAAGGCTACACAAAGAAATACTGTCTCAAAAAAAACCCAATCAAACAATAGCAAGAACAAAACAAAAGAAAAGAAAAAACACAAATCAAAACCAACAACATCAAGAATTTCAAGCAGCTGCAGGTGCATGGGGGTTTGGAAGCGGCTCAGCTCCTTTTCTGAAAGCCTCTCCTTCTGGGGCCCAAGCAGGGATATGTTTCCTCTGCATGTTTCTCCAAGCCTGAAGAGGTTCTAATGGCTGTCTTTACTCCCTTCAACCCAGGCCTACGGGTGGTAGGAAAATGAATTTGATGTCTGATGGCTTTGGATCACGTCACCTTTAAGGAGCAGTGAACCAACTTGCAGATAAATATTAAGGAAGATGAGGTGGTATACGGGCCTGGCAAACACAGCCAAAGAGTGCAGTTAGGGCGTCCTGATTTATCTCTGAACTTCAAGGGCTTAGCAGTGGGGAAAGCTGGGGGACGAACCGATTCATAAGTCCAGGATACCCCTCCCTGATTGGGAAGGGCTCTTGTCTGACCCTGGGGTCAAGGATCATGCCACCTCCCACATCATCTGCATGGACTATTAGCAGACACTCCATTTGCAATGGCGTGTCCAGCTGGGACTGTGCCAAAGGGCCATAATTATAACATCAGAGAGCACCGCTCCTCGGGAAAGCCAAGGAGCATGCCATAAATATCAAGGCTGGGTCTGCTGTCAGTTTTCAAAACACAATCTATAACATGATCCAGGGCTGAAAGGCTTATTGGTCAAAAGTCTGCCTTCCATTCATTCATGCCAGTAGAATTTTTACCTTTCATTTGCCCCATTCCAAATGGTTCTGGGATTCCCCACCCCAGCCACAGCCTCCTCCTGCTGTGTCTGTTCTCCCAAGGGGAAAATGGGAAGACTGGTTTGAGTCTTCTTGCTAGCATCTTAGGGCTGAGATGTCAATGCAAACAAATGGGACTTGAGGTGAGAGAGATAGCATCAGATATCCCATGGCATAGGTAGGTAGGTACAGGTGACATTTCAGCTGCCTGTTTGCTCAGGCTGCTTGCTATGAGTACCCCATCCTGGGTGGCTTAAGTGGCAGAAATTTATTTCATAATTCTGGGGGCTGGAAGTTCAAGATCAAGGTGTAAACAGGCTTGGTTCCTTCTGGGGCTTTCTTCAGATGGCACTTTCTCCTGTATCTCTGTGAGCCTGTGTCCTGCTATCTTCTGAGAATGATGACACAAGTCATAGTGGATTAGTCCCTTGCAAAGGCTCTGGGCATGTTGGGCTGCGGGAAGGAAGAATGGATGGACCAAGGGAGAACAGATGAACCCAGGGACAACAGATGGACCAAGGGAGAACAGATGGACCAAGGGAGAACCGCTCACTAGTGTGCCTTGCTGAGCCTGCCCTGTGCTGGAGTTCTGGGGACAGAATTCTGTGACTTGACCGAGGAGAGACACAGGGGACAGGAGGCAACCAGAGTGAGGGCAGCAGGTACGCTGGCCTCCCGGGCTGCATCTCAGGGCGCTGCAGCCCTGCGCATTGGATTGTGTTGCCCAGAAGCATGCTGGGGTGAAAGCCAGGCTTTCAGGAGTCCTGGAATCATGCAAAGAAGACTTTCTCGTCAAATGACAAGGAAAGAGTGACAGGACGAGATGAGGAGACAACCACCTCTGTCACTCGGCTGGCCAGATGGCTGTGGGTCCAAAGTCTCTGCGGTCAGGAACCCACATTTCACCAGTTGTAGGAAGAGGGCCTGCTTGTTGGTCCCAGCCACCTGGCTAGCTTGCTCTGAAATAACCACACAGAAACTGTACTAATTAAAACACTGCTTAGCCCGTTAGCTCTAATTTCTTATTGGCTAACTCTTACATCTTAGTTTAACCCATTTCTATTAATCTGTGCATCACCATGTGGCAGTGGCTTACCAGAAAAGTTTCAGCATGTCTACCTCCAGCCATGGATCCATGCCATCCCTCTGAATCTGCTTTCTTCCTCCCAGAATTCAGTTCTGTCTTCTTGGCCTACCTAAGTTCTGCCTATCAGGCCAAGGCAGTTTCTTTATTCATTAATCAATACAAACAATGCACAGAGGGGACTGGCTCCTATCCAGCTGAGCTGCCTTTCATCACAGATTCCTAAAACTCTGGCCCCAACCCCCATCCCACCAAGTGATTCCATGGCTCGTGCTCATCCCACTGAGATGAGCGCCTTTGTTCCCCAGGAAAGTGTCAGCTCTGGTCACCCTGCCAGGACATGCTCCTGTCCAGTCATTTAACACAGAGGCATACTTGGGGCCTCCCTCCATCTGCTACATGCTCTGAGGAATGAGGAAAGGCAATCTGGGAAGCTGGACTCTTTCTAACTTTAGGATTGAGGAGAATAGGGCTCACCAAGAAAGCACAGGGTTGGCATTATGGTGGGCATATGAATTCTGGGAATGGGCTTCACCCAAAGGCTCAGACCAGACCCCTCTCTGAGTCTGGACAGGCCTGACTTTACCTGAGAAAAGCACACACCAACCAAGTATTTCCCAGGAGATTCAACTTTAACCAGGTATCTTGTGTTTCTATTTGCCAAATGAGGAAGCTGCTTCCTGGACAGGGAGATGGCTATCATAACTCTATGGGTGACAAATTAATTGCCTATATAGAGAAAACTGGCATTTAAAAATGGAAGCCCAAAGAGGGCCCCATGAGGTCTTGGTACCACCAAGCTACTAGTACTTCTAGGTTCCTCTGGAAATCTTCCAGGGGCCACAGCCTCCTGATTGACATGGCCCCTGTCCTTCATTCCTTCACGCTCCGGAAGAGAACCTCAGTCCCTGCAAGAGACAGCAACTGACTGCTCCAAGCCAGCAGCAGGAGCCAATCTGGAGAACTCAGTCACAAGAACTGGAGAGAACTCAGGGATTGGATTTGCCCACATTAGAATGCAGCCAGGCAGGGTGTGTTTTGGGAGGAATAGACCCTTCCGATGTAAATCTAGATGAAACTTGCTTAGTGTGAAAATCAGATCTCTCTGAGCCCAAATCAGCTTTCCATCAGAACATTCTCAGGTACATATCCCATGTTAGTCCGAGGTAGGCGTGTGTTTATGCATGGGGGTGTGTGTCCACCTGTATGCCCTGGAGGTTTAGAGAACACGTGTGTTTGCCTTGATCTGAGATCTCTGACTGCCCCCAAACTGCTGTATCTTGTGACATCCTTATCGACGACTTTTCCCTGCACTTTTCCAGGACTGCTTCACAGTACGGTTATGATGAGAAAGAGCAATGAGCCACCCCACCAGTGCCATGAAATGATGCTTTGCAGCCTGAGGTCTGCACAGGCATTGGGCACTAAGGAGTTCTCACTGGCACAGGGATAATGTTACCTTCCATTGAAGTGCATAGTAAACCACTCAGACACTTACTCACCTGCCTTGCACAGGGTCCATTGAGTATATGGTCTATGCCAAGCTGAGAGGCTGATGGAAAAGGGCTGGTCCAGGCTCGGATGCCCAACACACAGATCTTCAAAGTCTGTGGCCATTGTGGCTCACACATGACCCCAAGCTCTGTTACTTTACACATGGAGAAAGACAGAGGAGAGAGGTCTTGCTCAAGGCTAGAGCACAGGACTAGGTCAAGGTCAAAGCCCAGGATGCCCTCTGCAGTGCACAAGAGCACTGCCCCTTGGTGAACCATGGGCAGAGGCAAGTCCAAAACTGCACATAGGATCTGGAGCCTCAGCATTGCACCTAAGAATGACTATCTCTCCCACTTCCCAGTGGGTACCAAGAGAGGAGTGGTTAAGGGCTGATGGGGGCAAAATGAACCTTCTTTATACCAGAGAAGAATGGCTTGAATAGCTCCTGTGGCAGAGAGCTCAGTGCTATAGCAGGCAAGCACCGTGAGGGTCATTCTCACTGCCCACAGGTCACATGCCTCCTCTCCTCTCAAGCAGGGCTTTTATCCTCTCCCTCCAGACAATCCCTTTCCCTCTTCCTAGGAGCCCTGCCAGGCTCAGCTGGCTTTTCTTCTTGTCATCATCTTACAGCATCGAAATGCAATTAATGGCCTGTAGTTCCTCTGAGAGTTAAATGAGGTGACTGTGTGAAACTCTTGGGATAAAGCACAGGCCTAGGAAACAATAACGGCCATGAGAGTGAATGTAGGTTTCACGCAGGATCCGGTAGGAGAATAATACCTTGGCCCCTTTTGAGTCTCTTAAGATGCTGACAGTCACCGTCATTGCTACCTCACTTCCAGGGTTTGTCTACAGAACCGGTACAGTCACTTCCACAGTTTTTATCTTCTGGTCCCCCATTTTATTTTCAGCACTAACTTCCTTTAAGAATCAATTGCCTGTGAAATCACAGGTTGGATGCAGTTCGCTTTCTAACTACACAAAGACAGATGGAAAACAAAGCATTGTCTAGGCAGTCAAATGTTCCTAGGGCTGCTGATGACACTCTGGAAGATTCTCTTTATCCTAGGGCATGTGCTGAATTTTGTCTAGGAAGCAGATACCCCAGAAGAGGCCCCAAACATGTTCTACAAAACCTGGGTAGCAGGGCCAGAGAAAATATTTGCAAATACCTTATCTCGCCAAAGACATCTATCTATCTCAGTGAAAACTTTCTTAAGCTTATTGATAAATATTGTGGTAAAAACATGCAAGGTATTTTAACTTACACCTTGTCACAGAAAATCTCTGCTTTGTACATAGGCACACAGAAAGTATCTCAATGTCATTGTCATTAGGGAAATGCAAATGAGAGCTGGGCATATTGGCACAGGCGGTCTGTCATTTCAGCACTTAGAAGGTAGAGGCAAGAGGATAAGGTCATCCTTAGCTACTTAGTGAGTTCAAAGCCATCCTGGTATACTTGAGACTCAAAATAGTTTTAAAAATAAATGTTTGGTTGGAGACTTTTCATGACTGCTTCTATTTCCTTAGGGGTTATAGGTCTGTTTAAATTGTTTATCTGGTCTTAGCTCAATTTTGGTATATGGTTTATCAAGAAATTTGTTCTTTTTATGGAATTTTGTGGAATATAGATTTTTGAAGTGTGGCCTAATGATTTTCTGGATTTCTTCAGTGTCTGTTGTTATGTCCCCTTATCATTTCTGACTTTATTAATTTAGATATTCTCTCTCTGCCTTCTAGTTAGTCTACCTCATTGATTTTCTCAAGGAACCAGCTCTTGGTTTCATTGATTCTTTGTATCATTCTCTTTGTTTTTATTTCATTGGCTTCAGTCCTTAGTTTGAGTATTTCCTGCTGTCTGCTCCTCTTGGGGATGTTTGCTTCTTTTTGTTCTACAACTTTCCGGTGTGCTGTTAAGTCGCTAGTGTGCGATTTTTCCAAATTCTTTTTGCAGGCATTTAGCGCTATGCACTGTCATCTTAGCGCTGCTTCCATTGTGCTTCATATGTTTGAGTATGCTATGCTTTCATTTTCATTGAATTCCGAGAAGTCTTTCATTTCTTTCTTATTTCTTCTTTGGCCCATCGGTGATTCAGTTGAGAGTTGTTCCATTTCCGTGAGTTGGTAAGCTTTCTGTTATTTGTGTTGTTTGTCGAACCCCAACTTTAATCCATAGTGATCTGATAAGATACAGGGAGTTATTCCATTTTTTTATAAATCTGTTGAGACATGCTTTGTGACTGAGTATCTGGTCAGTTTTAGAGAAGGTTCCATAGGGTGCTGAGAAGAAGGTATATTCTTTTGTATTTGGGTGAAATGTTCTGTAGATGACCGCTTAGAAATAAATCAGAGAAACATCACCCTTCACAATAGCCACAAAGAATATAAAATATCTTGGGGTAACTCTAACCAAACAAGTGCAAGACCTGTATGACAAGAATGTCAAATCTTTGAATAAAGAAACTGGAGATGATATTGGAAGATAGAAAGATTTCCCAAGCTCATGGATCAGTAGGATTAACATAGTGAAAATGGCAATCTGACCAAAAGCAATCTACAGAGCCAATGAAATCCTCATCAAAATTCCAACACAGTTTTTCACAGACCATGAAAGGACAATATTCAACTTCATATGGAAAAACAAAAACCCAGGACCGCTAAAACAATCCTGTATAATAAAAGAACTTCCAGAGATCACCATTCCTGATTTTAAGTTCTACTATAGAGTTATATAGTAATAAAATCAACATGGTATTGTCATAAAAACAGACAGATCAAATAAATAGAATAGAAATGAAGACCCAGATGTTAATCCACACACCTATGAACACCTAATTTTTGACAAACAAGCTAAAATTATACAATGGGAAAAAGAAAACATTTTCAACAAATGGTGCTGGCATAACTGGATGTCAACAAGTAGAAGACTGAAAATAGAGCCATATTTATCCCCAAGAACAAAACTGAAGTCCAAGTGAATCAAAGACATCAACATAATCTAGTTACACTGAACCTGATAGAAGAGAAAGTGGGAAATAGCCTTGAACACATTGGCATAGGAGACCACTTCTTGAACAGAAAACCAGTAAGTAACACAGACATTAAGATTGACAACTAATAAATGAGACCTCCTGAAACTGAACAGTTTCTGTAAGGCAAAGGACGTTGTCAATAAGACAAAATGGCAGCCTACAGAATGGGAAAAGATATTCACAAACCCTACATCCAACAGAGTGCTGATCTCCAAAATATATAAAGAACTTAAGAAACTAGACATCAAAAACCAAATCCAGTTTTAAAATGGGGAAGAGATTTAAATAGTGATTTCACAGAAGAATCCCAAATGGCCTAGATACACTTAAAGAAATGTTCAAAATTCTTATCCATCAGGGCAATACAAATCAAAATGACTCTGAGATTTCATTTTATACCTGTCAGAATGGTTAAGATCAAAAATACAAGTGACATCTCATGATTCTGGAGAGGATGTGGGGTAAAGGGCACACTCCTCCACGGCTGGTGGGAGTGCAAACTTGTACAGTCACTTTGGATATCAATATGGAGGTTTCTCAGAAAATTGGGAATCAACCTATCTTAAGGCCCAGCTGTACCACTTTTGAGCACATACCATAAGGATGCTCAATCGTACCACAAAGACATGTGCTCAACTATGTTCATAGCAGCATTATTAGTAATAGCCAGAACTTGAAAACAACCTAGATGTAACTCACCCAAAGAATGGATAAGGAAAATGTGGTACATTTACACTATGGGCTATTACTCAGCTGTTAAAAACAATGAGTCAAGAAATTTGAAGGCAAATGGTTGGAGCTGGAAAAAAGTCATCCTGACTGAGGTAATCCAGACCCAGAAAGACAAACATGGTATGTACTCACTTAAAAGTGAATGCTAGTGGTAAAGAACAGCCACGCTATCCACAGTCCCAGAGAAGCTGGGAAACAAGGAGGGCCCAGATTTCCCACAGAATGGGAAATAAAAAAAGATTATGTGGGAAGACTAGGGGCAGGTAGATATGGGAACCTGAGGGATCAGGGTGGGGTGGATGGGGGGAGTACTGAAAGAGAGGACTGGAAAGGGGGCATTTCGGGATCAGGTAGAAACCCGAGGCAAGGGAAACTCCCAGGAATCTATGAAGATGACCCCAGCTGTGGTGGATGTGTAGCCTGAATTGGTCATCTCCTGTAACTGGGAAGGACTTCCAGTGGAGGGAATGGGACGCTGGCCCAGCCACATAACCTTCGACCTACAATCTGTCCGGCCTATGGTATGTGCAGGGGTAAGGATGGTGCTGACATTGTGGGAATGGCCAACCAAAAATTGGTCCAACCTCAAATCTATACCAAGAGAGTGAGCCCACCCCTGACACTGCCTGGTGTGCTAGGTACCGGAGGTCAGAAGGCAAAGAGACCTAGGACAGAACCAAACATGATTAGAAAAAAAAATCAACACAGTGATGTCTAACGATATTCTGCTATACTTAGAGAATGTTGACTACCCCAATTGTCATCAGAGAGCATTCATTCAGTAACTGATGGAAACAGATGCAGAGACCCACAGCCAAGCATTGGGCAGAGCTTGGGGAATTCTGTTAAGATAGGGAAGAGGGATTGTATAAGCCAGGGGGACCAAGAACATCACAAGGGAACCCACAGAAACAACTAACCAGGGCTCATAGGCACTTCCAGAATCTGAACCCCCAGGCAGGAAGCCTGAATGGGATCAGCCTAGGCCCTCTACACATGTGTGACAGTTGTATGATTTTGTCTACTTGTGTAACTCTAGCAATAGGGGCAGGAACTGTCCCTAAGGCTTTGGCTGGCTTTTGGGAACCTATTATTCATACTGGGTTGCCTTGCCCAGCCTTAGTATAAGGGGAGGAGCCTAATCCTACCTAAATTTGATATGCTGTGCTTTGTTGATAACCACGGGAGGAGTGGGTTGGTGGGGGAGGGNGGGGATGGGAGGAGATGGGGGAAGGGAATTTGAAGTCAGAATGTAAAATAAATGAATAAGTTGAATTAATAAAAATGATTAGAATAAAGTAAGGGAAAGAGAAGGAAGAAAGGAAGGAAGAAGGGAGGGCATGGGAGGAAGGGAGAAAGAGGAAGGAAGTGAGGAATGGAGGAAGGAGGAAGGAGGGAGGAAGCGCATGGAACCAAGTGACACCGTGCAGCACTTAGACAAAAAGCCAGCACTCAGAAAACTGAGCACACTGAGTGCTGGCAGGGCCGAAGGGACCCGGGCTCTGCGCATCCCTGGGATGTAAAATGGTGCAAACATTTGCTTGAAAGAAGTGCGGTCTTTATAGTGTGAAGCAGCGATAGAAAAAAACGCAAGTGCTGATGCGTGGGTGATCTGGTTGTTTCTCCCAAAGCCACAATGAACAGAAAGCAGAAGTCTAAAATGCATAGACTCCCCTGAGCCAGGAGAGCCCTTGCTGTGCAGCTCCACAGACTGAGCATCCAGGGCTTCCGACTGGAGCTGAAGCTACACGGTGCTCTCCAGTATCGCGAGACCCCAGGACCAGAGTGAAATCCGAGTCTGAGGTTCACTTTCTAAGTTCTGCATTTCATGTCCACACAGTCAGAAAGTTGAAAACTCCTCCCTTGAGCATCACATGGTGGATGAGGGTGGCTGTGTTCTGTATTATGGATAGAACATAGAATTTTCTATCATTTTATGTGACAAAATAATATTAGCTGTCTGTCTTCAAACGTTTAAAAATGTAAAAAAAATTAAAAAAACACAAAAACACTTTTTACCCTTGGGCTATATTAATCAGGGTTGAGCCTGGGTCAGTGTCCAGGGCAATATGAGAAGCTCTTGAGAGAGCTTTCAAGATTGAGATGGCAAAGTCAACTCCAAGTTGAGGGGATGCCATTATTTATTTCTGTGTGAGGTATGGTGTAATTTCGGTCAGCAAGGTTGAAGGACACATGCACAGAACTCAGAAGGCCCTGTGACAGGGCCAGTGGGTAAAGGACACTTCAGGGACTGTAAGTAGGTGACAGGCACAAGAAAAGTGGTACAGGGGAGCCCTAGAGTCTGGTTCCTATGGATCAGGAAGGAAGGAAGGAAGGAAGGAAGGAAG
>LOEQ01001147.1:54793-72852 GCA_001685075.1 Bramus lutescens | reverse complement strand
ACACACACACACACACACACGGGGGGGGACTCTATGAAGTCAACTCTCTTGATTGTTTGGTCACACATTCCTCTCCTTTGCTTGGGACAACAGTTACGTTCTTTTGTGGCGCTCATTCTTCTACTCAGCCATTAGCTCTTCCTGTTTCATTCACACACACACTCTGACCGCGGCCCAGATGCAGCCTGAGAACTTTGAGGACTCTGCTTCTGCAGAACCACCCTCCTGAGCTCCGCAGCTGCCCACTAACCTTTCCCCCTTAGCATCTCTTCTCTTCGCTTCTTTGTCTTCCACTAAGGAAGACTTCATGAGGGGTGAGAAGCAACCCAGAGGTAGACGGCAGGGACTCACATAACCACTGGGAGAAAATGGGAGCAGGAATGCCAGGTCTCTGGTAGCCCCTCTAAGGGGCTGGAGTATAGAGTGAGACCCAAGACTAGAGACTGCCTAGAAAATGACCTGGGCCATGAAATTTTTAACTGGGATCTCCAACAGTGAGCAAGATAAGACTGCCACTGAATTACTCCATGTTTCTCCCTACTGTGGATCATGAGATTGTCTTGCTCTTTGACGGGGAAAGAGGCCTTTTGCAAGGTGAGATAAATGTCTGGGTACAAAGGATGCTATGGGGGTGTTGGGGAGGGTGCATTATACTCACAAGTAAATTCTTTAAAGTTTCTTAATTCTGGAATTCTTCACATAATCATGCCCAGTAATGGGAGCTTGGTGGGTGGCTAGTTTTAACTCTTACTTTTCAGGGTTTGGAAGATTAGGACACGATTCAGTCTTTTTGTCATTCCCCATGCTATTCCAAATATCTGCATAAAAATGGAGGCATTACTAATGCATAAACTCCTTCTGTCCATTGCCAGGATGCAGCTGGCATTCTGGGATGTGGAGCAGGTGGCAGGGATCTTATTCATGTGTAGACTGGGGGGCTTCTGACTTAGTGGACACGGGTGTGTAGGCATATACTGTGTCCTTGGCCTTCTGCGAAGCTCAGCCCAGGAAGCTTCTTGCCTATGTCTCCTCCCATCTCTGTGGACTCTAGGCAGCAGATATGCTTTTTGGTGTTGGGAGCATCCTCCGGCCCATATTTGGAGATTGCAGACTTCCCTGGCCATTTATACGGCCTCCTCCCCATCTCTTCTAACCTCAGTCTCGTCTGCTTCCCTTTATGTTCCCACAATTAATCTTACCATCCAAATATGCCTTCTTAATTTCATTGATTCTGTCTTCTTCCTTTCCTTCTCTCCCCACTTTTCATTTGCAGTTCTCATCTGCTAGGGGCTGGCTGATTGTGTGCAAATGGTTCTTACCTACTTGGTCACCAGACTTGGCATTAGAACCCCAGTGGGGCTCAGTGTCTGGTAGGATCTCTCCAGGCATGTTTTCATTTGCTGCTATCTGGTGCGGGAGAATTATCTGTATTCTGTCAATCATATATTTTAATAAAACACTGATTGGCCAGGCAGGAAGTATAGGCAGGAAAACCAGANCAGTTTTATAACTTATAGAGATCTCTGTGTGATTTTCTTTGGGGCTTTCTGGCTGTGGGGTACTGGGTGGGACAGAAACCCCAACAAACAAGCAGGACCCTCATGTTATAAGAAATGACTTAAGTATTCAGAGGATGTAGTAGGCTATATATGGGTGTTATATTTTATATGAAGGGTGAGCACAGTAGCTTTGGGTGTCTACCAGGGCCCCAGAGTCAACCCCGAAGAATGAAAAATGGCTGTATAGCTACGGTGAGATGTTTGTAAGTGGGCTCTTTGTGTAAGAGTTTGTTTTTTTTTTCAGTCTTCCTATGCAGGAAAATTGCCTGACCCACAAACCCTGTTAGAATTATTTCCATTGCTATGTGTCTAGACAGGGCAGAATGTGGATTTAAATGGTAAGATAATGAGGTGGATTGTGTTCAAAAGATATGGAGAGAGATGAGTTTGGGGACTTGGGGACCTGGATGGGATGTGCTTGCAGTACATTTTCACCTGTTTCTTATTGCAGCTTCCATGGACCTCAGTCTGTTATCCTCTAAAGGAAAAGACAGTTTCTTTCTGACTGGGTCTGGCTGGCTGAGATGAGTTTATGTGTCCTTTGGACCATATTTGTGGGCAGAGGCTCAAGCCCATTCTTGGCCCATTGAGGCTGTGGTCATTTAGATCAGAGTGACCAAGAACCATCTCTGAAGTCAGCCTTGGGCCAACCCATGAAATTATGCACTAAAACCTATGAAGTATCCTTGTCACTTTCATGTCTATCAGGAGGTGACAGGCCCAGTGTGGCTTTTGTTCCCTGAGCACAGAGATTTAGCACTGTAGTGATGAAGGGATCCATCAGAATCTCAGCCCTCCCCATGCCAAGGCTTTTTCAGCTCAAGGCTTTGTATGCAACACATCTTCACAAGAGCTTCTCTCTGTTTCCCTCTCATGCTGTTTATAAAGATTCCTTGCCATCTGTGGCCTAGGCCAAAATTCTTCCCCATATCTGAGCCTATCAGCACTCCATCCCTGAGAAGCCATTACTACAAACAATGGGTCCATGCTTGTTTTAATTGATTTGAATGAAATTACTCAACGATTACATCATTGCTCCTATTGATGCCTTATAGCAAGAAGTCTTTGTACTTTTGAGTTGCTGGATGTTTTCCCTCACTTAGCTTCACAAATGTCAATTCATGGTGAGTGGTCTATCGTAGTAAAGAATGAGTGACTAGAACACATTTCCGAAGCAAGAACACCAAAATCTATCACTTCAAATCAGCCGCAGGTACAAATCATGCATCACCCTTGCTCTGAAAGTGCTGGTGTGGCTTCCCTTGGAGATGGCAGAGACAAGCTCTGCAGGGATGCTGTGAGGTTTCTTCTCCCCTTTGAGGGGAATGTGCAGTGGGTTCCCCCAATCCCACAACTTGGTGCAGTCTTGTACAGCTGTGACCGGAACTTGAGAGAAAAAAGGCTGAAGTAAATCTGTAACAGTTACAGCTTCTGGATGTGTCTTAAATGCTGTTCTTAGTAGAATGTGTTCATCTTCATGTATGATGGCCCTAACATTTCATTGTATTCAAAGCAGGGTGGACTTGAGGGTTTAGAGGTCTCAGAAAATATTGCCTCTTATCCTGTTCCCATCACCTTTTCATTTGCTCCATTCTTGGCTCCCAATTGGCTCCTCAGTGCCCTTCTTTACCTATATGGCTATGTGTGCAAATTAGTAAATCACTTTGTATCCTCAAAAACTATCATCCATCTGTTAGAACCCTGTCATAACAAAACGCAATATTTTCTATGATAATCATGGTATCTATTGTGCATTAATTGTAGTTTTTCCCCCTTCCAAAGAAGATGCCCTAGAAAGTTCTAGTACATTATTCTAAATAGCCCTTCTTCTTCTTCTTCTTCTTCTTCTTCTTCTTCTTCTTCTTCTTCTTNNNNTCTTCTTCTTCTTCTTCTTCTTCTTCTTCTTCTTCTTCTTCTTCCTCTCCTTCTTCTTATTACCATGTATCAGGCACAGAGAAAGGGAACAAGAAGCAAGTGTCATCAGAGAGGATTGACTCCCACATCCATCTCTGCAGGAAACCAAGAGCTGCTCCATTTGGTCTCTTTCTAATAAACACAGGAAATACAAAGAATCTTGGATCTGTGTGAATGTTACAGCTTTAGGACTAAGTTGACAGGTAAAAATTTGTGTTTGAAAGCTACCAACAGGCCTAGGAATTCAGCTTAGGGGTAGAGGGCCTGTTAGATCATGGGGAAAGCCCTGGGTTCAAACCCAAACTCTCCAAACAAAAGTTTGGTTATCTCATTTGTTTTAAAATGCAAAGTGGCTTAGCAAAGTGGCTTCTACAGTTTCCAGAATGTCACAATGCATATTGTCCCATTTAACTTCCAAGAGTCCTAGAAAGGGTTAAATTCTTTTTACACACACAGAAAGTCTGAGGTGATTAGAGGTGAGAAACTCAAGTAAGTGCTACAGTGATATAAAGGGCAAAACTCACACCCAGCTGTGTTTAAAATAGATAATTTATCATATATACATGGTAAATTACATAACCAAACAATGCTTATAGAGTGTAGTAAATGGCCAGCAGAACACACATATATCAAGAAGCATCCTGAACAGCATTCAGATTATCAAGATGACTCTCGCAGAACAGATCTACTTCCATCAAGTCTGATAGTTCTCTACATTGTTTGGGTCCACAGAGAAACACCCCAACGGTCTTAAGTCCCAAGGTCCCCTGACATCCGCACAAGACCATCACAGCTCACATCCAAGGCTAAGATGGAGAAAGCACTTGCCAAGAGTTGAGTCTTCCTGGATATAGTTTTCCAATATGGCTTGCACTTCTGCTTCTATGTGGAAGAGACAGTAAGGGACCTGCTCTCTCCTGAGTGGGAGGTGACCAAGTTTGGCTCACTTTACCCACTTCAATGATGTACCCACTGGTCCCACAGTTGAGTCTTTGGGAAAGAGTGGACAATATGTTTTCCTATCACTCTAGGTCCATGCCAAAGGGGGACAAGCACTTTACAGTGGTGATTTTGTGGCCCTGTAGAAGGATGGGTCTAAAGAGGAGTACCAGAATTTCCCAAGGCAGACCTCAGACTTGTAATCATCAGCACCTCGGCCCTTCTATGGCCAGCTTCAGAGCACCTACTAACAACAACAGATGCCTTCATAAGCAGCTGCTTGCCGTCACCATCAGGGGCTTGCTGTTCTTTGGGTGTCCCAGCAGCGCCACCTGAACCTCAGAGAATCGGTGAGTCCATCTATCCCACAGGCATTTCCTGTGGCTATAAACTGGGCGCTTGATGTCTTAGACACGGTAAGACTGGCAGATTAAAATTAAGATTTAATTTGTTTTCCAACAAATTAAAAGAAAAGAAGGGAAGGTGATAAGGGTTGGCTCAGCAGATGCTCTTGGAAGCAGAGTCCTTGCACCTCAGGATCGGGCCAGGGACCTCTTGTCTGAGGAAACATGGCCAAAGACTGTTCCCCCCTCTTTCCTGTGGAGTGCGTACCTCTCAGAAGCCACGAGAATGCCGTGGGAAGGGATTCCCCATCACAATGAAGGCACAAGTGAAGATACAAAAATAGGGCCTTTGTTTCTGTGTGTCATAAGTGGGAGCAAGGTGACAGCCAGAAGAGAGGAGTCACTACAGCTGGTTCTCCTCGAAGAGGATCTGTGCATACACAGTGCTGCTGGGGACACCCTTGGCAGCGCGGTGTGGTTTGATCAGCTCCAGCTCGGCATACGTCAAGTTTTCCTCAGCAATCTTTGGCTGTATGGAGAAAGAAAAGCAAATGACAATGAAGCTGACCACAGTCAAGTTTTCTACCATGTACTCATGGATCAAGTGCATGTTTTCACAGTGTTGATAAGAGAAATGTGTAGGCAAAAATAAAACACAGGCAAAACCAAGTAACAAAAAGATATAGCTCACTGCCTCATGTCGAATGCCATACTCTGCCAAGAGGCACTGCCATTAATGTTTAACTTGGTATCAAGTACTCACACAAGCCATTGGACTTTAGGCCACAGACAATACCTAATTCTGAAAAACAAAACAGAGTACTAACAGTAGCCCAAAGGAAATGCACAGTAGACAGAAATAAGCCTACTGGTAGTCAATAACAAAGTTAGAAAATTTTGCAATTGATAAAATTACATAACTAAGATTTCGGAATATCTGGAAAATAATATGAAGAATATATTTCTTGCTACATGCTAAAGAGTATAGAGAGCACAGTGGTCATAGAACATTAAGTGATTTATTATTTAATAACATGGGGCTCAAACATCAAACTCAGGAGGCTAGGAAATGAACAAAATAAGCAAAAATAAACAAAGTGATAAGGACAAAAATATATAAAACCAAGTGCTTGGAAAATATATTTTTTGTAAAATCACCATAAAAAGGAAAAATATAAGAAAGCAAGAATGAATAAAACAGGAAACAAGAAAGATAATAAAATTTAAATGAAGGACATTTTACACAGAAGACTGCTTAACACTAAAGAGGAAAACTGGAACACAGGTAAAATGATAATGTCTCAGAAAACATAAATGGTAAATGCTAAGTGTAAACAATCTGAGTTTGCTAACTGCCCTTAGTGGGGCAGCAAGGAAGGGTTGCCTCTTGGCAGCACGGGGTGAGCCGTTGGCAGGACTCTCCGAAGGAAGCTCCTTGCAGAAGGACCACCTCACATCACCACGGTGATCAGAGAGCACAAAGGAAAACTTGACGTGTTTTAGAACAAACTCTGTGTTCATATAGATTTTAATTCATATTTCTTCAGGAGAGAGAAGAGGCACATCAGTGAGAGGTAATCATGTTCAGGTTGATTGCTATCCTGGAGCACAAACACGGTGCAGTATTTTAAGATGATTTATACTAGTGAACAATCAAAGGAGAAAAACCTCATCATTATCTCGAGAGATGCTGGAAAAGCCATTCAATAACATTTAAAAACCACTGTTGACAAAATCAATCTTTGAATGACACAGGCACAGCTGCATGCTTTCTTAATATGATTAAGAGATTGTTATGATTAAGATGTTAAGAAAATGAATAACTGGCAGTCCTAGTCTGGTGATATTAAAACTATACAACTGAACCAATTTGAATACGGTAATGTTGGCAGATGAATAGACACACTTATCAGTGGAACTGGCTAGAGACCCCAGAAGTTATCTTTCAGTAAATACTATTGGGATATTTGGGAGAAAAAAATAAATCACACTCTATATCACCCCAAATTAAGTTTAAAATATGTAAACTCCTGAAGCCATTAGAAGAACATATAGAGAACTTTTAGGAAAACCATCTTAGGAGTAAGACAACTTTACAAATGGCGCATTGTCCTGCTCCAGAGGGCAAAATAGTCTCTAAATAGAATTTCAAAAAAAAGTACAAAAGACCAAGAAAATTGTTTGCAGCTCCTATCTAAGGGGTTAACAGTTCAGCAAAGATCCTGACCAATAAATCACTGGGAAACAAAGCAGGGGAGGGCAAAGGCCTCCCATGGCTCCTAGGGAAGGACACGCAACAGCTCTTGCACAGATGAAGTGAGACAACCTTGCTCACCCTGAGAGATCCATAGTTTTGTTTGTTTTCAGTTCTTTGAGAACGTCCTACAATGTGTTTTTTATTACATCCACTCCTTCTCATCTCAACTTCTCCCAGATACCCCTGCTCCCTGCTCCCTACACACCCAACTGTGTTGTGTGTGTGTGTGTCCATCAAGTCCAATGTGTGCTGCACATATATTCTTGGATATGTGGCCTTTACTGAAGCATGATCAAACGATAAGCAGCAACATTCTTGAAGAACTGACTGTCCCTCTCCTAGAAGCTGCCCATTTCGATAGCCCCTCTGCCAGGGGTGGGACTTCGTGTTCCCCTCCTCTTTTCACGCTTGGATTTGGTCTGGTTTGAATGGGCTTGTGCATGCTGACACAATCACTATTACTGAAAGTCACAATTTTAAATCACACTTAAGTGTGCCTTTTCATCTTTAAGTTTCCAAACACTTTGTAAGATGCCCAAACTGTCATATTCTCCTGTTGAGATTATTCTAGTCTTGGGGGGGGAGAGAGAGAGAGAGAGAGAGAGAGAGAGAGAGAGAGAGGAGAGAGAGAGAATTTAAGTTCTTCAGTAGAATGGAACACACGATGGAGTAATCTTTTATAGCCATGGAGCTGGGGCTGGGGGTATAGCTAGGTTGTATGCCACTTGCAAAGTTTATGTAAAGCCTAGGGTTTTACCCTAAGTATCACAAATATCATTCAAAACTGATGGATCTGTACATGGTCTGTATGTAGTGTTATTTAAGAAATTATGTGTGCTTACATGCAAGTAAGCAAACATATACACATGTTACCCTTGGAAATCAGCAACTGGAGAGCCCAATAGCCATGCACACCAAGGGGTGTAAACTGGGTGGTTGGGAAGACTCATACTTTATATTAACTGCTTAGTACCTTTTTGATGTTACAGTAAGAAATCTATTTACTTGATGCATTGGTTAATTTAAATTTGTAATTAGTAAGTAAAAGCGGTCACTAATTTATAGTCATATCGACAGTTTTGCTTCAGTAACTCTGTGCTTCTAACCTAGATGTTAGATTTGAGGCTTAGGTTTTCAGTTTTTATTTTATTGTTATTTTGAATCACACTCTTTAAAAAACAAAACAAGAAACCCATGTACCTCTATCTTTTTTATTTTATGGAAGTCCAGGACAAAGAAACCGTTGATCGGATATAAGATTCTCAAATGGAATGTCAAAGCAGAGAGCTTTTGTTCTTTTAGACAAAATGCTGAGAGGACAGGAAATAAGAGGCAAAAGGATGGAGAAAGAACTTAAGGCCAGCATATGCGGCCCAGGAGACTTCCAAGCAATGCGCACAAGGGTCTAGCCATTTTTCAAGTTCAAAGTTAAGTACATATGTAGGGTTGCGGAGCCTCTGTTTACCTTTCGACACCAAAAGCCTTTGCATTGTTTCTAAGTCATCCACATTTTAGCAGCCAACAAAACCCCACGTACGTTCTCGCCTTTTGCTTTAATTACATTTCACATTGTAATGATTCCATTTAGGAATACCACGTGTCTTCCAATAAGTACTCAAAACCCAACTCATGTAAATTTTAGAACCCAGGTTTATGAAATCATATTGTCCAGTTGTTTTATTGCATTACTTCAAAACTGTATTGTTTTCTAGTGTAGATTATCTGTTTATTCTTAAGTTATTTCATTATGTTTGGATATGAAAAATAACACCAGCTTTCTCAATACAGGTCACCAGGCTGGCTTGGCTGATCTGTTGTTTTCATACATTTTTATGATGTTCCTATAGTAAACATAATTTAATAAAACCAAAGCACACTAAATAAATAATTGCATCTAGAAAAGCAATAAAAACAAATAAAATTAGTACTTTCATAAGTGGAAAAGGTACTTCAATTACTGCTACAAGCAACAACCCACCATAAAATGTGTACAATCATTTCCCTTATGCATATTTCTGGAGTGTAATAATTTGATTGAAGATATGAGGCCGCACACAGGAGGCTGAGGGCTGTGAAGTGTATACAGTTTACAGCAGAAGATGCATAATACCAGCGCTTGGCACCTTTAAAGAACCTATTGTTTTTCTGGCAGGCACAGTTGGCTGGCACCATCAAACATGTGCTTAACTATGCTCCCCAGCTTGATCAACTGGAAATAAAGTCCTAACAGCCAAGAAAAATGGACCAATGTATCCTCACTGTTTTTCACCAACCTGCCTTTGTTTACACTGATGCCTCAGGAAAGTTCAGGTCTACCTAAGGAGTACTTTAGCCATGGTTTCTTCCGTCTTAAGATGACTAGGTAAGACTAGCGGATACAGTAAAGCCAGGAGCCAGGAACAGAGTGTCATGTAACCATCACAGGTAGCAAGGGCTTGTCATGGGACCGAACCAGGTAAAGGACCTGTGGCAAGGCCTCAATTGCTTTAGTCCAGGTACTCCCACTGCAACCTTGGCTAGACAAACCCAACAAAGCTCAACTACCACACCATTCCCAGTGTCTACATCAATTCCAGTCCCAGACTCTATGAGTTCTCTACAAACCACCAGCTCTCAAAGCGGCTCTTTCAGGCCTGTGTGGTACTCTGGATGATGTAGTCCTCTACAGTTAGTTCTCTATATCTGGGAGTCCTACAAAAAAAAAACAACCCTGTGGGTTGAAAATGTTTGGGGGAAAGTTGCATCTGTTCTAAACATGTGGACATACCCCATATTGTTCCCTAAATAATACGGTACACTGACTGCTTATACAATATTTGCATTGTATTTAATATGATCAGTAGTTTAGAGATGATCATGAATATATGGGAGGATATAGGGAAGCTATATTGTGATGCAGATACACAATCAGAGGGAGGCAATACACAGGCCACCTTAGAGCAGAGCTTCAGTCAGGCTAAGCCTCTTGCAGCCTTAGGCTGTGATGAAAGCATTAACAGGCACTTTCCCAGTGGGACTCAGGGGCCTCTCACCTAACCATGCATCATACACAGATGTTGCTGAATTTTATAAAGCAGATAGTAGAACTTCGGGACTCATCAGCAGCACCTCTTCAGGGCACACTGGCTTTAGGTTCTTTTGTCTTTTACCTAGACCCCAGAAATGCCTGGTCAGAGTCCCCTGCTGTTCCTCAAAGATATTGACTGCAAATCCAGCTCTTGAAATCCACAAGGGGTTGGTTCCAAAAGCTGCACAGGCATCAATGTCCTCGGGTGCCCAAGGCCCTTGTGTAGAAATGTCATGCTCTGTGTACACATGTTTGTTTATACATGCTCCTGTACACTTTAAATGATCTCTAGATGAATTATAACATGAGGTACAACGTAAAATCTCTAAAAATCATTGCTACACTCTATCATTTGTGGAATAGCAAGAAGAAAAAAAGGGAAAAGTTTGTCCAAGTTAAGTATAGATGCAATTTCTCCCAAATATCATCAGCATGAAACTGGTTGAGTCCACAAGATGCAGGATCCATCTGCCATCTGTGTGTGGTCACCTGGACCTCATACACCCTCAACCCTTTGTTGTTTGTCCCCTTTGATCTCCTTTTTATACATTACATTTCTTACTAGTAAGAGTGGCTCCTTCCTACCCGGGGGGGGGCATTCTCTAATCAGAGACGACAGAGAAGATGTAGTGAAGTACCAGTCCATTCAAGGCAGCAAATTCTTGCTTGAGTTATTGTGGTCATGTTCATGGAGGAGAGGGAGAGCTTTAGCATGGTCCCCATCTCACCCGCCCGCAGAGCTGAGGGGTAAGAGAAATTTGGACGAGATTCATGTGCCAGCGGTTACTTGACTTTGGGCATTCCTCCCATTGGTGCTCAGGAGAAATAGTAACTACTTAGTTAATTACTATTACTCGTAACTAACTAGTGAGTGTGTAAATGAGATTTGTGTGAGTGTTTTGACACAACTTCTGCCCCCAAAGAAGGTGCTAAATACATGTGTCCTGAATAAATCCACATTCTGGCATCATCACTGTCCATCCGGTCAGCTAAATGTCTTCTACCTACGCACACTTTGAATCCTTCACACGTTAACAAGAACAGTATGGACCATGTAAGCCAGGATCTTTTTTTGACAGTAAAAGATTCTGGGAAATTTGTTATGGGCTGAATTACAACACCCTCCCCCCACTGACAAACTCCTGTGTTGTTTATCCGACAGTACCTTAGAACGTGGCTGCATTTGGAGAAGGGGTAAGACAAGGTTGATAGAGTTAGCACTAATCCAATGGGACTACTTTACAGCAAGCATTGGTATGGCACCATGAAGGAGAGAAAAATCAGGAGAAGTCAGACCCGATGCCATGTTGATCCTGTTGGCCTTGAACTTGTAGCCTTTTGGGGAAAATATATCTCTGGTGTTTAAGTTACTTTGTTTATGGAATTCAATCATGGCATCTTCAGCATACTAGTATACTGATCACAGAATAGAGGAAGAGGAAATGCTTTATTTGGGGAAAGAAGAGATGAACTGCCTTCCCATGAACAGGTACACACCAGGCCATGCAATGCCAACACTGGAGAAGAAAGAGGCTGATGTCTGGTGCTATTCAGTGAGGAGGCAAGCTGGAAATGGGAGGTTTAAGCACCCCTCAGCAATCCTCCCAGACACATGCCTTCTTCCTGCTGTCCAGTCCTCTACAGCTTGGCCTTAACTCTTGAATTGCAGTAAATCTAGCTACATGGTGCGCAGCCGGCATTCACTGCCAGCCATTAGGAAGAGACAATAAGGACGTAGGCATCTCTGTGCTGCCAGGGTGGTGAACTTCAATGTGAGTGAGGAATCAGACAGCAGCAACAAAGATGCACTGTTTCCATCTTATCTAGGGGGCCTGGCCCCCAGGTGAAACAGACCCCAGCCTTGGGGTGAACCCTATGTCATTCTCACCTTTCTGACTGAACACGTAAGGCTCCGAGGGAGGAGGCAGATGTTTTCTGCCGGGTCCCTGTGTGCCCACCTGCCATCCACAGCTCAACAAGGCCACTTTACATTGTTACCTCTCTTCTCCTCATGCTGAGTGCCTATTCGGAGCTTGAAGGATGTGTTGTGACTTACTGTGATCCGTGGGCTACAGCTTGGATGCAGTGGGAAGTCTCTGCATCCTATGTGTAAGCATGAACTAGAATTTCCGTGCCCCAATGGCCTGCCTAGCCTCATCCTTCAGCTCCACCCGTGGTGAGGTGCTGCTGAGGCCACAGATACCAGCTGAGGCTGCCTCTCTGAGCTCTAAATTAAGCCTTTCTCTGCCCCAGTTTAGGGTGATGGTTATGGAAAGTACACCCACAGGGAAGGAATGACTTGAGCCTGCTGGCTCCAGGAAAGCCGACCTCAAGAGATCCGGGAGTTATACATTTCTTCACAACACTTACCTCAAGTGCCTAATGGCACTTTCTGAGGATTTCATCTTGTGCACGGATCTCCATGGAGTCAACTGAAAGTTACCCTTCCTAGGTGAACAGGGGTTTAATGATCTCTTATGCAGACTCCTGCAAAACAATACTTTCTTGTAGAGCTTGCAGCTGGGTGTGCATGTTGAATTAAGTTTGCAGGAATAAGACAGAAATGCAATTGCAGCCACTGCCCACAGCCAATGTGAAGGGTTCAGTGAGGTAATACCATTACCACAGCAACAAATCAATACCCAGGACACGGAAGCTTTGCGCTCACGTCACCTTAGCGCTCCAGCCTAGCTGGCAGTTCTACAGAGTTGCAGGATCAGGAATACATTTCCCCAAGAGACCAAGAGAATTGTCAGGGGCAGACTTCCTCTTCTCTCTTCAAGATAAGTGCTCATTTTTTATTCAACAGAGAAGGAACTGGTTAAAAAAAGTCTCCCCAATGTCCCTGCACATACTACCATGCCTGGTAAGGATACTGAAGCTGAGTGTTTAGCAAAATCTGCTTTCCCCCACCCCCAGAGCTTTGGTGGTCTCTGAACACCCATACTCAAGAGGGAAAAGCACCAACATGCCTTGGAGATGAACTTGACATTATTGAGTTGCATTCGTTGCTTCTAAACATATATGTTGATATTTCTGAAGAGAGGATCTGGAGTTTTGGTGTGATGTTAACTAAAAATCAAGGAGGAAAACCAGCAAAAGAAATATTTTTCCAAGACAGAAATGGTAAATGACCCAGAGTGGCTTTGGGAGGTAGCTCAGTGTGGCGGCTGAGACTTGGTCCTTTGGAGAACACAATTCAGCTCACTGCAGCTAACCTTCTCCATCCCATTCCGTTCTCACTTCTGTCCTGGGAGGTGTGGCATTGGCCACATATTACTGATGAATAGACAGCTTTGAAAAGGCAAGAAGCTACCAGGAATGGTAACACACTTATGATTCCAGCATTTGGGAGGGGGAAACAGGAGGGGATGAACTGGAAGCCAGCATGGACTACCCTGTAGCAAACAAATCAAACAAAATTGCAAAAATCTGTTTAATGGTACTAGGTACATATGCGGGAGTCAGAGCCATCCATCCTGCCTGAGATCTGGTCCCTTGGAAAATCAAATGAACAGTACAGTAGTTCAAGTCAAGGTAGTTCACACAGCTAAAGTACAGGTTCATATCTAGGGACCCAAGGTAGTACACACGGCTGGAAGTGCAGGCTCGTATCTAGGAAACCCAGACAGGTGGGCAGCAGTCCCTTTCCCTAAAAGCAGGTTGTGGTGGTTTGAAAGAAAATGGCACCCAATGAGAGTATCACTTTAGAAGGTGTGGTTTAGTTGGAGTAGGTGTGGCTTTGTCAGAGGAAGAATGTCACTGTGGAGGGGGGGACTTTGAGGTCTCCTGTGCTCAAGCTACACTCAGTGTGGCACACAGTTAAGTCCTGTTGCCTATGTGTCAGGATGTAGAAGTCTCAGTTTCTTCTCCAACACCACGTCTAGCTGCATATTGCCATGCTTCCCGCCATGGTGATAATGGATTAAACCTCTGAACTGTAAGAAACCACCAATTAAAGTCTTTTTTTTTAAAAAAAAATAAGAGTTGCCATGGTCATTGTGTTTCTTCTCAGGAATAGAAACTCTAACTAAGATCCAGGCATTAGACACCAATGGGAAAAGGAGAGAAGGACCATAAACTGCATAAGGCTTGGATACAGGCTCACATCACACACCAGGCAGTGTGAGCTCCAACTGAAGGGTCTGAGGATGAAGGGTGAGACCCACCTCATCCTCATCAGATGGTAGGCTTGGCATGAAGAGATGGAAGACCTAAGGCCACACAACACCAACATGAGGCCATACAGAACTGACATCAATGAGAGGAGCTGATAAAGGGACAGGGAAGAATTCTGCTAGAAAGCCCCCAGGCTCTTACCTCCCTGATCTCACACAAGACATGAGGCTTCTGGAATAGGAGCAGGTACTGACCAGTATGGGGTAGATGGAGGTCACAAGAGAGAGGCTCTGCCTTGGTCAGTGCGTGTGGGAAATAGCTGCTGGATAGTGGTGAGATGAAGCTGAGAATGGGAAGAATTGGAGAAGTTCAAGTAACTGACTCTAAGTCAGTCACCAGAACATTTCACCGACTCCTTGCAGTAGAGGTCATTCATTTACCAGGATCTCCACTCCAGAAAATGTGTCTACTAGAAGACTCTGAGATGACTTATGCTGCTGGGGCCAGAGGTCCAGATGGACCAGTAGCCTCAAGACCTTGAATGATTTACATTCCCAAAGCTAGTATGGAGCTTCGACTGCTCACCAAAGGATGCATTGATGATCTGAATTAAAGTCCAGAGACACAAGGGACCTCCAAGTCCATGGCACAAAGCACCCCCTTGTTCTGCTGCCTCGGCTTGCAGGGTCATATGTGTGAATCAAATCTCCATTTTAAACCCCTGCGGACTTACATAGTGTTCGATGACTATGGAAGAGAGAACAGTCTGAACCCAGAAGGTCCTCACCTCCATTTCAAATCTCTGCAGACTTACATAGTGTCTGATGGCTAACAGTTCAATGTGCTCTAGGACTACAGAAGAGAGAACGTCTGAACTCGGAAGAGAAGTGGAGACAAAGATTTCATCTACTGTAGTTTGCTGATACCATGGACTGAATGAACTTGCTGGGAAGTCCCCAGCCAAGCAAATTTGCACAATGCTCTTGAGTTCAAAGAGTTCAAAGGCCATTTGTTAAAGAACATCCTCAGTTCGGTACGATGGAAGGCCACATGCTCAGGCTAACAGCTCTTGGAATAGTCACAAGTCACCATCTGTGTATGTGACATGTTGAAGCCATCATAGAAAGACCAAGGATAAACCTTACAGGTTCAAGATTTTGCAAGTTGACAGATGAATGCCTCCAGATTTTACAAGCCACATTTTGCAAACAGAAATGTGGTTGTAGATAATGGTGGCAGTGAGGCTCCCATACTTGAAACTCCTCCTGGCTACACAGCGACTGCTCCATAAGCTGACACAATTATTCATCTTCTTTCCCACATGAACCAGGGATGCATGAACCCCCAGCTGCCTTCCCAAAGTGCCTCTACAGGCAGCACTATCGATGATGATTTTGCCTAGGAAAAGAGAGAGTTTGCTTATCTGCTTCAACCACGAGAGTAACCTGAGAATCTGTCAGTTTTAACCGTATCCTCATAAGATTTCATGCACTGGATCACTCAAGGGTCTCTCCGGTGATGCTCAAGAGCCTGGCTCTCAGAAACAAGAAGGCTGCCATTCGTAAGTCATATGGCTCTGGGCCATGTATCCAACCTCTCTAGGCCCGTGTTACTCATCTACAGTGTAGGATTTATATAATGTCTCTCATATAGGATGACATTCAAGGATGGAACACAATGACACACATGATGCCCACAGAGTAATAGTTCATGCCAGGACTAATGCTGTGTGTGTGGCCTACTGCCACCATCAGGGCCATCACTTTTACAGAGTTTTCCTCAAGTGTTGGCTTCACAATTGGTTCCTTGGATATACTCAGAAGTAGAGAGAAAAAAAACATTCATAGACCTTGGAAGCACTGTGTGCTAGGAGCTACAGATGTCCAAGGCCAGTCAGTACCAAATAAACTCAGTATACATTATAACCTTGCTAAGGAAGAAGCTAAAGCACTGCTTGGAACAGGCTTTCCCGAGGTGACCTGTCATGCTCACAGTAAGACTCAGTATCCTCACCAGGCTCTGAGGACCTCGCCCTGTGCCTCTCCTATGCTTACTCCATGTGTCCTCCTCCTTGCAGACCAGAATCCAGCCATCCTAGTCTTTATGCATTTCTTGGACACACCTGAACAGTGCTCCTTGCTCAGGGATGAAGTCAGGGCCTTTGCTCATGCCATCCTCTCTGTCTGGAAGTCTCCTCTGTACCTTGGTGGACCCCTCATATGATCAAGCCTTCGCTTGGATGTGGTATCATCCTTATCAAGCAAAGTCCCTCCTTGCCCCCTGCCCGATTCTTCTGCTGTCACAGCATGTAATGCTCCTTGGCATTATAAGGTTCTATCCTTTATCTTCTGGCTTTTTCCATAGAATGTGACAATAGCACCTTATCGCTTCGTGGTGTGATGACAACCCTGTGCAGAAGGTACTCTTACAGCCATCTTCAGCCCACAAGTGCAGAAGTGAAGACGAACAGCCTGTTTGTGACCAATGGCTAGTAAGTAGCAGGCGCAGTCCCCCATCCCAGCATCTAGTGTCTTCAAATCTACTCATGGCTGAGTCCAGCAAGTCTTTAGCAAAAGGACAAAACAAAAGCAGCCCTGAAGGATAGCTTTTCTGGTTGACTTGTACAAAATGTGCAAAAGCCCATTGTGGCTGACTCTAAGATGCCAGAGACATCTGGTCTCTCTAGTAAGGTAAGAGTGGACTGAAGCACACACTGGATTTTCACTGAGCTCCAGAAAGACACACGACTAGGGAAACATGGGGGTGTGTACACATGAAAGAAAGGAAGAGAGAGAGATGCAATTTTTTCTGTGTGTGCGCATGCACTTGTGCGTGAAGGCCAGAGGTTAACATTCTGTGTCTTCCTAGATCCATCACTGCTTTCTTTTTTGAGACAGGGTCTCTCACTGAACGCAGAGTTCACTGATTTGTCTAAACTGGCCGGTCAATAGCTTTGGGGTTCTGTTTGTTTCTTTCTCACACATCCAAGCTATTTATAAATGTGCTGCATCATATTTGACTCTGTGTGTGTCTGTGGTGCATCCATGTGCAGGTGTACTGCATATGCAGTGTGTGTATGTATGTTCATGCACATATGTGTGAAGGTATACATGAAGGCCTGAGATTGACAGCAGGAACCTTCCACTATCATTCTATATACAATCTTTCCTGAGACAGAACTTCTCACTGAACTCAGGGTTACAGGCGTGTGCAAACATACTTGGCTTCTATGTAAATTCCTGGGATTTGAACTTAAGTTTTCAAGGCTTTCAAGGTGGGAAATTTATTGACAAATGCATTTTCCTGGTCCAGAATATGCATCTAATTGTGTGAATTGAATAAGACAATGAAAGAAAGCCAGACTGTTATCATTGAAAATACTTCCAGAGGTCTGCCACCTTAGGAAGAGGGCCCAGACCTGTCCCTCATGAACTCCTTTCTCTCTTTCAGCATCTTCAGGGACTTTACTGTAACATGCTACTAAGAAGTAGATCAACTGAGTTCTATGTTAGGAGTAAAACATAGGCACATGACTTTCAGGCTTTCATGTATATATTTATATGTACATTTTTAGAGATATAAACAAAGATATGGAGAGGCTTTTGTGCATACGCAGGCAATACTTAGAAGAATATTCCAGAGGCCATGACAGAGAGATGACAGCCTAGGAAAGGGACTGGAGGTTGTATTGTAACATGTGGAAATTCTAACTTGTCAAAGTAGTCCTACTTCTCTGGTGAGGTCAGGGCAGAAAATAATGCCCTAGAAACAACTGTCTTAACTGAGTGCTTTTTATTTTTTTTAAATATTTATTTTGTATACAATATTCTGTCTGTGTATATGTCTGCAGGCCAGAAGAG
>LOEQ01001147.1:37606-54710 GCA_001685075.1 Bramus lutescens | reverse complement strand
CCTTTGGAAGAGCAGGCAATGCTCTTAACCACTGAACCATCTCTCCAGCCCCTTAACTGAGTGCTTTTGACAGGAGGAACAGGCTCATAGTAGGGGAAACAGGAACTTGTCACCAAGCACTTGGTTAGATTAGATCTGACATGGGAGTGAGGGAATATGGACTTGTGTGCGAAGGCCAGAGGTTAACATTCTGTGTCTTCCTTGATCCATCACTACCATCCCATCTGTGAAATGGAGACAAAAAGGGGATTGTCCCAGAATTAAATGTGTCTCCTTATTTATATGTATTAGAACAGGGTCTGAACATGGAAAAGACCACTGAAATATCATCATCATCAACATCAACACCACCACTATCATCACCAGTACCACCACCACCATTCTCACCATTACAACCAACACCATCACCTCCGTCACCATTTTACCATCACTATTACCATTACCATCTCTATTATCACCATTGCTGCCATTATCATAACCATCACCATCAAGGCAGCATCAAGCCATTGTCATGGTATACAGGGCACAGACTAAGTATTAAGGTCAAATCTCAAATGACAATGAGGATGCTTGATCATTTGTAAAATTTACATTAGAACATGAAATGTGGGCAAATGAGTGTGCATAGACTATATTAATAAGTTGCATTCTTCATCTTTATGCACACTCCAAGCTATATAAAACTGACTTTGGCCATCATATGTGTTCATTGATGATTTATCAATTTAGGGACTGAGAATTTAACCCATCAATAGAGCCAAACTTGCCTTGTAAACAAAAGTCCCTGGGTTCAGTCCTTATCACTGGCAGGGGAGGGGAATAAATTTATCTCTAGACACATGTAATAATAAATTATAATTTAATCCAGTCAGAGGAAAAGGAGCCCTCAGATGCACCACTGTTTGTCTATGAGCTCAGAATTTCACACAGAGTATTTCATGATACTGTGGATTCATGTCTTAGATGTGTTGATGGTTTGTAGTCTCTTTTTTTCCAAAAATGGCACTTCACTTCTCATTTTCTCCATCTGAGATTGAAAAAGTCTTTTAATAACAACTCCAACGTACTTTGTTCAAAACTGAGCTTTTAAATGAAATAGGCTTAAAAGCATCAAATGTGAGCGCAGAAATGATATTGTTTCACGAGATTACAAAAACAACATAGAGCAAAAAAGTTTCTTAAAAAAATTTCCCAGCAGTGCAATGATCTTAGAAATGAAGTGCCCAATAAAGGCAGCCAATCAGCTAGGCTAAAATGGAAGGCAAGCCAGGGCTCTTCAGGGAAAGAACAGCCCCTGCAGACTCAGGGGACAGGCTGCCCAGAGTGGGTCCCAGCTTGACTCTGAAGCACAGGGTAGACTAGACACCAGAAGAAGTCATCTATGGGGCGGGACCTGCTGGGCATTCAGGCCCGCTTCCCACCTGTGCTGTTCTGCAGTCTGGCTCATCACCTTTCCCAGGTCGCTCCAAGGCTCAGGTTCTACCCTGCCCAGCACCTTGTACACTGCCTTTCAGTTTTCAGTGGACATTGGGGAGAATGAGGGTGGAGGCTGAAAGGTGATCTGAATGGGCCAGCCATGCAGCAGGTAAAGGAGTTTGCCTTCCTTTAGAACCAGAATCTTATTGGCCTTCACAACTGAGGGGTTGCCTCCGTCTGTGGCACTTCGTCAGCCAGGACTCACACAGCCTTCCCCCCTCCCCCCACACACAGTGAGGTTCCCAATGAATCTTTAGTACACTACCTTGTCTTAGAAGCTTCCTTCATCCATACATCCCTACACACACACACACACACACACACTAAAAATCATCTTGCCTCAACCTACTGCTACTGGCTTCTCAAATAGCAGAAAGGCACCTGACTTGGCAGGTAGGCATGGATACTGACGCGTGACTCAACGCTCACTCTGTGGCCTGCTGCGTGGAAATAACAGCCCCGTGTTCCGCTGAGCAGACTCCCTAAGCACAAGACTCACTCATTTCCACTTGCTCTTGATCACTTCCGGTTTCTGGAAGCCCCAGCGCCTGCTCTCTCTGGAGGAGAGGCCCATGAAACCAAACGACTTCTGTGTTCCCCACTCTCATCCCGTTCAAAGCTTCAGCATGGATTCCCCCTCCAGTCAACATACATAACTCCCTGTGACAATAATAGGATGTGCATGTGCGCCAAGGGGGGCATAGAAATTTTATCTCTGTAAAAATGGCACTAGCTTGGTACAAGCAAAGTTTTTGTTTTTTTCCCAAGGCTTTTACTTGGGGCAATATATTGTACATGTGGTTGTGGGTTTTTTCCTTCTTTTTAATTTTAAATTGAGATTATGAACATATTTTATGCAGGTTAATATATCCTTTTCATGTAAAATTTAGCTGAAACCAGTTCTAGCACATTAACGACAACAAGAGAAATTCTCTGGCTTATTATAAACATCCTTCAAGAAACCTGAAAAGCATGTCCTCTGGAAATAATTTTGTTGGGATCTGGAATATTATTAAAATCCTCTCAGAATTCTATCACTGGCACCTAATGGGCCTCAGAGCCCTTTCCTGCTACTGAGGGAAGGAAACGTCTTTTTTGGCCTTGACAATATGTTCTGGGTGGTGAAAACAGGGCTGGAGGAAGGCGCCGTGTAAACAAAGAAGCACAGGGGCCCTGGCCCTGGCTGATCAGAACATGGTTTTCAACCAGGCACAGAGAAGCAGTCTCTACAGACAGGGTCCTGGCTGTGGTGGGAAGAGTGACCTTTCTGACCACTGAGCATTCCGATCTTTGGGTTTCCATGAGACCATGAGTTTACTTTGTAATGGGTAAAACTACTGCCACATCAGCTATATGATGAATAGTTAGTGCTCTGAGCATATAAGGAGCCTTCCAATGCGCATGAACACACACACACACACACACACACACACATGCATGCACCTAGTTCGACTTAAAAATGAACAAAGAACTTGATTAATATTTCTTCAAAAAGGCAAAAGTAGCCAACAAGACCCTGAAAAGATGTTTAGCATTACTTATCATCAAGGAAACACATATTTTAAAACCACAGTGGAATGCTATTTTATATATATTAGGATGCCACTATAAAAAATGGAGAAGAGGAGCATAGATGAAGAAAAAAACTAGAGGAAAAGAAAGGAAGGAGGGTTGAAGAGGGGAAGGAAGGTTATTGGGGAGAAGGAAAAGGGGGAAGGAAGGGAAGAAAAGACAGGGATGTGGAGACATCAGAGTCCCTGTGTATTATTAGTGGAGGTGTAAAATGGTGCAGCTGATTTGGCACAAAAATGTGGTGGATCCTCCACCAAAGATATGTCAGTCAATCTGGCAAATCTACATCTGTAGTCATACTTTACAGAAATAGGAGAGACCTAAATAGACGTGTTTATACTTACACTAGTTGGAAATGGGTGTCAACTCACTGTGTACTGACTGCACTATAGGAGCACAAAATGTTACATGATACATCCACGCAGTGGCGTGTAGTTCTGTCTTAGGAAGAAAGGAACTGATTACAACATGGAATAAAGACACAGATCCAGGATGCATGGTGTTCAACCTCACAAGCCAGTCAAATATATCCAACCAAGAGCCCAAATTAAAATCACAGGTGGAAACAGATTTGTGGAGGAGTGGGAGCAGGAGGCCTCAAGGATGAACCTTGTGGGGATCAAACAGTAGCTCTGGGGGGCCATGAGGAAGGTGGCAGATGCAGGTAGGAAAGGCTGGACCACATGGGGTCTCATGTTCCCAGTGGTGGAGGGGGGACGAGACTTAGGAAGCAGTGACAGATGATGAGAGGCCTCCATCCTCCCACGCGCAGGAAGCCATGTTTCATGCCAGAGGCAAAGGGGAGCCATTGGAATATTCTAGCCAGGGAAATGACAGGGTTGGAGTGGTTTTAGGAAGGCCCCCAGGCAGCAATGCTGCGGATGGATAGGAGGGAATAAGACAGTGGGAATGAGACCCACTGGGAAACTCGTGGTAATTAAGCCCACGATGTTCCTGTTTTCTGTCTTCATTCTCTTGCTCACAAGAACTCATTTTCTTTTGGGACAATAGCGGTGGCCTGACCCCTCAGCAACCCTGGCACAGGGAGGTTAATAACAGGGAGAGGACCTCATGGGCATGCTGTAGAGGACAGGATGCTGACTGGGGCACAGTGGGCACCAAACTCATTCAACCCTGAGGATGATTCTCACTTTGTTTCTCCTTAACTTTGGGTTCTACTAACGTCACCCCTTACCAATGTTCTTTCTCCCTTTAAACTTGTGTTTGCTTCCACACCAGACACTGTATTTTCTCCCCCTGTTCACCCTCTACATCAATAAGCTGGCCTAACGCAATAACCAAACAAATCAGATGCACTAGGGGAGCACTCTGACTCTTCTGAAACAGAGAAGTGGTCATAGCTTTCCCAGGAAGGGTGGGAATTAGTTCACAGGCAATAGGCTCACAGGCAAGGCCACGGCAGTGCTTGACTAGTCTGAGAACACCAGGGGTCCCCAGAGGTTTCAGTGAGTTTGGGGTCCATAACCCAATTTACAAAAGCAAACAAGCAGGTACCTCTGTTTCCAGAGTGTGTTGAGGGCCCAGAGGGCTTCTTGTTGTTGTTTATTTGTTTTGTTTTATTTATCTGTCTGTGACAGTAGTGGTGAGACTCAGGACCCGAGGCCTGCTAGATAAGTATGCTGCCTCTGAGTTTGTCTCCAGGAGACACTTCTACTTTCTGAGTGTGGTCTCTCACTCTCCAGAAGATGAAGGACGCTGAAATTAGAATAAAGACTCCTTGTAAGCCTGCAGACTTACCAGGCAGACGGCAACATCAGAGGCCAGGAAGAACCAGTGCACACCGGGCCTTATTCCCAGCTAGCAGAATTTGAAAATAGATTGCCACATTTGGTATTGTTTAAATAAGCGAAGGGGAGCGCAGTTTTGATCCCTTGCTTTTAAAAGGCCTCTCCCTAGCTTGCTTTCTTGTTCCTTCACCATTTACAAAATCAACAACAAAACTTTCCAATCACCATTCATCTCTAACATATGCATTTCTTGTAAATGGTCACGTTGTCTTAGAAACATTAAAAACATAACCCAACCGCCTAGTCACTTGAGTGCTGCAAACACTGAGATTAATACATGTCACCTGGCTGACACTATAGAGAAGACAAATGACAGGAATCATGAAACACCTAGCAGAGAAGCTTGTATACAGTAGGTGATCAATCTAGAAGAGAAGCTAGCATACAGTAGGTGGTCCATAAGTGAGTGGAGGTTCTTGGACCTTCTTCTCAAAGGGGAGGGTAGGTGAGTTTCTAGAAAGGACTGCAGGGTACTGAGCCTACAACCAGCCAGGATGTACCCTTTTACCGTGTGTGTATGTGTGTGTGTGTGTATTTTTAAGTTATTATCTAAATTATCCATTAGGGCCTATATGAGTCAACAAGTAGCTATTGACTTAAGTTTCAGCTACCATCAAGACTTATTGATCTGAGAAATAAATATTGACCAAATTGAGACTGAGGTCAATGCTAGCTAGCATCCTAGGGCAATAAATCTTAACATGCATTCAAGTCTGCAGATAATAGACCTGGTAATTTGACTCTAAAATATTGGCCAGACAGTCCTGGTTGAGGTCAGTTCTTTTTTTTTTTTTTCCTGTGATTTGTTATTTGTGGAAACTGGTATCAAAATTAACTCGACTATAAAAATTTGACAAATTTTTAAAAAATTCTTTACATTTTAAATGATCAAAAAATAATTTTGTATTTAAAGATTTGTTAGTTAAAAAAACGCCTGGAGAGACAGCTCAGAGGTTAAGAGCACCTGTCATCCTTGCTGAAGACACAGTTTCCGTTCTCAGCATCACATGGTAGCTCACAATCATCTGCCTCTCGAGTTTCAGAGGATCTCATGCTCTCTTCTGACTTCCGCAAGCACCAGGCACACACACACACACACACACACACACAAGCCAAACACTCATATACATAAACTAAAAAGGGGGGACGATTTCATCAAAAACAATTATTTTGAAATATTTATAACCACTTTGATCTACTTTTTTTGAAAAGAGCTTCATTGACCATTTACACATATTTTATTTCATACTTTATATCTTCACATATTTATGTAAAATTTTTTCTATGAAGTTTTTATATCAATAAAGAAACCTTGGAGATGGAGAGATGGCTCAGCAGTGAAGAACACTGGCTGCTCTTCGAGTGTACCTGGGTACAATTACCAGAACCCACAAGGCCGCTCACAACCATCTCCAGTTCCAGGAGATCTAAGTTCCTCTTCTAGCCTCCTTGGGCACTGCATGAATGTAGTGGACAGACAGATATGCAGATAAAACATCTATACACCCAAACAAAATAGACTAAATAAAACAAAAACACACACACGGAAACCTTTAGTTGAAATACTTCTTGAAAAACTTGAAATAAGTTTTATTTTGAATTTCCTATGCCCAGTCCCCAACCACAGAAGAATATCAGTTCGTACAGACACACAGACAAAGGGGTCAGTAATGAACCCTTGTGCTGGGACTACAATCAGTATTTTAAGTGCTGTTAAAACCAATCTTCTGATAAGTCACAAAAAATAACAACTGCTTAAGACAGCATTTTGTAGCCATGCACTGCACAACCAGGTTTTTGTTTAATGGATAAAGGAGAAAGGCCCAGCAGGCCATAGACTAAAGGAAGTTTTTGGATTTAAGACTGGTGACTTTCTCCCAGCTGACTGGGGGCTCCTTAAATGGAGTGTCCTCACAGACAAAACTGGTAGATGAGGGACAAGTCTTGCTTTGAAAATTAAATCTGGTGACATGTAGAAAGCAAACGGACATGCATGAATGTATTATATGCACACCATTGAATGTCCAGTAAAGAACACAAAGAGAGCTCCAATAAACTGCTGTTTGCTGTCATGGACATTGGAGTAGCTTGACAATCTTTTTTCCTTCACACACACATAGCATAAGTACACCTGCTTAACAATGTTAGCAACAAAACAAAGCACAGATATCCAACACTAAAAACAACACAGAAATGTCCATGCGTACACCGGCATCAAAGGAACCAGCAGATGAAAAGTGAAGAAAGGGGCAGCTCTTTCTTACAGACCTCTAAGGGAGCAAGATAGACAGGCTGAGGGAAGTGGAAAACTGCCATTGAAAATGCCACCGCAGAAAATCCCTTGGACATAGGCCAGGCTGAATGACACCCAAGTGAGCCAGGCCTGACGCGGCTCTCTAAAACAATTTGTAATCCTTGTCGGGGTAACCAGGTCCTCTGAAAGACTGAGCCTAAGTTCTGCCTACTCAGAGTGTTAGCTGGACATTGGGGCTGGCTTCTGACAGAGAGGTGGCCAGACAGGAGAAAACAGTGAGGAACCTAGCAGGCATGGCCTTCGCCATGTCTTGAAATGGACATCACATCCTAAGGACGTGCTGCTGCCCCTCCCCCATCACAGTTAAAGTTACAGGCAGTTAACCTCCCTTCGAAAATCTTAAAAGGAAAATTTCAGGATTGAATAATTCATAAGTTCTTAAATAACCATTTTAAATAAATCTTATTATAACATGTTATAATCACTCCATGTTAGAATTGGCCACTATTACTCCACTATGTCTAACTTAGAAACTAAACATTATCAGGCTTATATGTGCGAAGAAAATGGAGCATGCGTTTGCAGGGTTTGGCACAGTCTATGGTTTTCAGGTATCTACTGTGGGGTGCTGGAATGCATCCAAAGTGGACAACCAGTGGAAGTGGTGGATAGACATCATCTTGGAGTTAATACCTTAGAGCAGTGGTTCTCAGCCTTCCTAAGGCTGAGACCCATTAACACAGTTCTTCATGCTGTGGTGACCCCCAACCATAAAATTATTTTTGTTGCTACCTCATAACTGTAATTTTGCTACCGTTATGAATTGTAATGTAAATATATAGCCTGTAGGATATCTGATATGTAACCCCTGTGTAAAGGTCATTTGACTTCCCCAAAGGGGTCATGACCCACAGGTTGAGAACCAGTACCTTACAACAATACACTCCAGGTATATAAGACATTAACAGTAGTGGGCGAAGGACACACAAAAGCTCTGATACCTCAAAGATGACTCCTCAGTCTAAAGTTATTGCACTATAAAAAGGGTTTAGCCTGTTTTTCTGGAAAGACCCTAGCAGATTCTTCAGATCAGGTGAATTGATGCAAACAGGTCCGCTTTCTGTTTTTTACCCAGATTCTGTATGTGGCGTGTTTGCTTGTTTTTGAAAGGTAGCATTTATAGTGGAAGACAATTAATTCTATTTGGGTTTTCCTGGAAGATCACTCAGAGAAGCAATTAAGCTGGAGAAAAACTGGCTCAAGAGAGTGCCTTTGGGAACATATTTAGAGCCCAGAGAGGTACGGTTGGACCCTTGCACTGTTTCTTGTGTTTGAGGGACCAGAATGACAGAGAACAGTTACTTACCAGGGCAACTTTCCTCTGTGGTTTCAGCAGCTTTGGTTTGTGGAAAGTGGTGACTATTGGAGCTGTGGAAGGATACCAAGTGTTAGCTTGAAATTTCTGCAAGGCCTCCTAAGGCCCACCTTCCACGACTATCACAGGCCCCCAGTGTGCAGACCAACAGAGTCTTCCTACCCTCAAGAAGAGCTCAAGCTTCTGGAGCAGGTATCCTTGGGTACATTGTCCACTCATCTTTAGATATGGCACTGCCTCCCTTGGACCAGGTCCCTACAGTCATGTACAGGCCTCTGCCACCTGGACAGAAGTCAAAGGTGTGGGAGACAACCAGGAGCCCTTGGTTAATGCTGAGGTAGGACGTTCCCCTGGAGATGCCGATCTCCCCCTGACCCCAAGGACGACAGCTGACCCTCACCCAGTCCCGTGAGTTCATCAAGGAGGAGTCCCTCCTTGATGTCCCATTTAGTAGAAGTACACAGAGGCTCTTCCTCCAGTGTCATAGCTAGTCCTGCCTGTCATGCCTTGAACTTGGAGTTGAAAGCCTTGTTCTATGACTTAGTTTCCCAAGTGCAATTTGTATCTTTTGTCACCAGTGCAGTATCTACCCTGCGGTGACTGACACAATAGAGAGACGTTGAGTCCCAGCTGAAGTGACCTGCGCCCCTTCCGGCTCAAGGCCTCACACCTCCCAACCTTCCTTCCTTCCAGCTACATCTCTTCTGGCTTCTTCCACAGGGTTCAGTGGGATACCAGCAGAACCCAGGGAAGAGATAAAATGCACTTAAAGTTAAAGTTTTCTCTTGTAGCCATAATTCAAATTTGCTGACGCATGAGCATCTAGATAGAGCAGTCTAAGTATCTGAACAGGGTCTGTCCACAGACAGTCTTGGTCCATGTAAGAACCACACCTTTCTTTCCTTTAAGAAACCCCTTTCTTGCTCATTCCTTTTGCTCTAAATAAAAATAGCAACTATAGAATAACCTATCACAGAAAGAGCATTTCATCAACAGAATACGTCAGAAATGGAGTGCATACATCTTTAAAACGTCAGAGGTGTTCTTTCCCTTTAAGAGCCAAGAAGATGTTGCCAAGGCCCTACCTCACCTCACGGTAAATTCAGTATGGGCTTTCCTGTGCATGTTGAGTTACCATGATGCCAATGGTCAAACCTATGTTTCCCTGCTTCCCACCTCATCCCAGGTTGCTATGTCTAGAATGTAGGTGGGGCTGTTTGCACTATAGTGGCACTGAATGGCAAGTCCTCCATCCATCTACTGTTCCTCTGCCCTGATGCCACATTTGACTCCAGGCCCACCCCTGCATCAATCAAGGTGGCTTTCACTTGAGAAACTGCAGGTCTTGTTCTTACCTTTGGCAGGGACTGCAGGTGGGACATCTGCCTTCTCCTTCTGTTTCTTGCCCTTCTGTGGCTGCAGTGGGACCAAGCTGGTCACACTGGTGACAGTCTCCCCTGAGCTGCAGAAAAAAAAATGGGCTCAGATGAAGCCAACGTCTATTTATTGCCGAAAACCAGAATGGAAAAGGAACTAGCGGTGCTCAGAAGCTCTTGAAGGCTCCCTGTGGAAGTATTCAAGGAAGGGCCACCTCACAGTTAGACAGGAAATGCTTAACATTGTCTCCAGAGATGTCAACAAGTCTCCACTCTCTCTTGGCCAAGGTAAAGATGATGAGGTGAGATGGTTTGAGACTTCTGATGGGCTGCTCAAAATTCAAATTCTCTAGAGGAGCCAGCTTGCTCACATTATTTAGGGATGTAAAAACTGATGGATGGCTTATCTCTACATTAATTGGGCACAGTGTAGCCAGCTACTTACTTCATGATTGGCTACTAATGACATCACCAAAAATATACATGTACTCGAATTAGCTCCCCTAGAGCCAACATTCTTTGGCCATGTCTTTGGGTTCCATAATCCCCAAACCAAATGCCTCTCAGCCCAATAAGAAGGGGCTCATGGAGCTGCACCTTCAGGGTCCTCCATAAATACAAGGGGTTCGCTTCTATGGCTACTTAAGTATCTGTTTCTTTCTAGGTGCTGTCCATGATAAAATGGTGTGATGGGAATGACAAGCCTCATATTAAAGAAAATCGAAGCCTATGGAACCGGTTAATAAACAGTGAACATGTGAGCTAAGCTGTTCTCGGCTATTACCTAATTCTCTTATCTTGCTGCTACTGAAAGCAGTACAAGGAGGAAAGGGTTTATTCTGGCTCACAGTTTGAGGCCCAGTTCACTGTAGCAGGGATGTCATGGCAGCATCCGTATGAGGCAATTGGGCACATACTCAGGAAGCAGAGAGAGATAAATGCTGATGTTCAGCTTATATTATCTATTTATTCAGTCAAAGGCGTTAATTAGCCCAAGGGATGGTGGTACCACATTTAAGGTGAACTTTCCACCTCAGTTAAATCTCTCTGAAAAGGCCCCCATTGATGTGCCAGAGGTGTGTCTCTGTTGATTCTGAATCCCTCTAGCTGACAATGAAGGCCAGTCATCCCAGCCTTCCTAATGTGCTGAGGTCCATGGGCTTCCCTAAATGACCATCAGTCTTGTTTCAAAACTTTCCTATTGGCTCCAGCAACTTACAAGGAAGTTCCCCGTAGAATCCTTTGTTCCCAGGCACAGGTCCAGCTTAGTAGATATGGTTCCCAAGAAAGTCTATCATTCTAGGCCATGAAAAAAATCTCTGAAGTGGGCAAGACCATGATCAATCATCAAAATGAACAGTCAGTAGAGGGGGTAATTTGTGTCTCAAAGGAGAGCCCCACATATGTAAACATGACAAACTTGTCATAAGAAAATACAAAGAGAGGGGACTTCCTTTCTCTGCATGCCAGAATGGCAAGAATCAAATCTGAGTAAGCGCTCTTGACAAGCATGCAGAGTTTCACCGAGTACAGACCTTCCCTGGTGGAAAGAAACCTGGCAACATCTACCAAAATGACGAATCTTGGACTCTTTGACATGGTAGTCTCACTTCTGAAAATTCCTTGCATGAATGTTACTGTGTACACATGAAATGATGTGCGGATAAGACTCCAGCATTATAGCACTGCAAAATTCCAGCTGTCATCGGAACAGCCCAACAGTCACCAATTGATTGGTTAAGTAGATTATGGTTTTTGTTTGTTGGTTGGTTGGTTTTTTTGAGACAGGGTTTCTTTGTGTAGCCCTGGTCCTAGAACTCGCTCTGTAGACCAAGCTGGGCTCAAACTCATAGAGATCTGCTTGCCTCTGCCTCCCAAGTGGATCAAAGGCATGCACCACCACCACCCAACAAGTATGTTATTCTTATGCTGGTCGTCTATGGCTGGAAGCAGGGATAAAAGAGTGATGAAGTAAGATGCATTGTTGAGAGAAAAATTCCAAGTGTTAAACACATTTCTAAGAGAAAATCTACTATGAAGCACCCCACACTCCATAAAAAAAGTAGGAGAAACAAGATATAAGCTAGGATGAACTTACCTGTGTATAAAGAAACTTTGGAAATAAATAGTCAAGGGTCTTGAGAATAGGGATGCTGGGGAAACCACACAGACAGGAGACAGGATAGAGGATTACTGCTGGATGCACTTACAATTATACACAAGCAAGTGTAGACATATAGTTACAGGCTATTTTAATGATGGTCCTAAATATTTAGAAACAAGTCGAGACTTGCTCATGAAGTGTGGGAAAAAGTCTAAGGATGTGTTTCCGCTGAGATTCCCCAAGGATGACTTATTTTCTTTGGGAACAGGCTAAGTGGTCATAACTGTAGAGTGCAGGGCCCACTGTGTAAATTCACAAACAGTTAAAAGGAACGGGAGTTTACAAAACTCTGACCTCCAAGAGCAAACAAGGGATTGTTTAAACAGACAAACACACAGAGCTTGGTTCTGCAGCCTTTTAAATGCTTGACATGTTTATTAATTTTCTTTTCAAACAGAAATAGGCAGGTTCATGGATTAAAATGGTAATTGTAGGCATTGAAAGTAAAGGAAGTAAACCTGTCATGACCAAAACGCAACCTTTGTAAATAGTTCCACAGCTCTTTTTCCTTAAAAAAAAAAAATGAGTATTTTTAGAGCAATGTTAGGTTCACAGAAGAATTGAGAAGGGAAAGAGATTTTTCCCAGCACTCCCAGGCTCTGCAACAGGGTAGCCTGTAGAGAATCCATAGTCTATAGGTTGCGTCAAGGGTCACTCTCCTGTGTCCTGTGGGTTTGGATGAATAGACGGCAACATGTACGCAACATTATACAGAGAGCTTCGCAGTCTTAAGAGTCCTCTGTGCTTTGCCTGTCTACACCCTTCAGGCCCCAGAAACCATCCATTTTTGCTTTGATTGGCTCCATAGTTTTGCTGGTTCCAGGACATTGTAGGGCTGTGAACACAACATATTAGCCTATTCAGACCAGCTCTTTTCACGTTGGTAATAGGGAAATAAGGCTTTTTTTCTCCATGCTTTTTCCTGGTTTAGTGGCTCATTTCTTTATAATGTATATAATTATATATGTAATAAAAATATAATTTCTTTATAATATTCCATTGTATGGTTGTCACTCAATTTTCTCATCTATTCACCTAAAAAACAATTGTTTCTCAGTTTGAGGAATTAGTAATAAAGCTGCTATAAACAAGTCTTTATATAAGTAAAATATTTAACACTATATTTTATGTGCTTTTAAAAACTACATTAAATTGTAATATGATACTTTCTTTTTATTTAACCTATATTTTTCAAATTTTCAGATTTTCCTATTATTCTAATGAGAAGATAAGCTATAGCTTACAAACCCACTCTCAAGCATAATGAACTACTGATTCATTTTCTAATATATTTGCACAGAATGTTTTCCCACTTTGAAGTTTAAACCTGAAAACTGGAATTACCATGTCAGAGAGGACCACCTTCCAGGCTATTTCATACCTGTTTCCAAAGCAATTTCCAGATTTGCTAGTTAGTTTATGGCTGTCCTGGCAGTGGAGAAGTGCACCGTATCACTGTCCTTACCACCGAGTGTTTCAGGTAACTTCGTGCAGAACATGTGACCTCCACGGGATGGCCATGGCCTGTGTCTATCTCCACAGTGCCTCATACTTTTTATTACTTTAGGCCTTAGACTTTTCATATTGATTTACATAGATCTCTTCCACCAAGCTAACACATTGATTGCAGTTTTTCCCAATGTCCCTTTAAGCCTAGACTTTTATTAAATGCAATTTCCCCCCTTTCTGCTAAAATCTTTTGATATTCTTTCTTTTGTACTTATGAATTCAGATAGTCTCCCCAGGGCACCTCACACACTAGAGAATTAAATGTTTCCACTTTCTCTCCTTTTTATTTAATTCTTCAGCTCTTTCATGCACAGTAGAAGTTTCTGGAACATCATTTCTATGAGCATATGCCACTATGCCCAGAGGTTTTAGAAAGCTGAAAAAGATCTGTCTTGTCATCACCATTTTCCTGCAAACCAGTAGGGCTGCGTCCAACTAAATTTAGTTCTAATTCATAGTTCAACAAGACTTCAAGTATACAGTGAGTCATCATGGTGACATGTGGTCTACAGTTGTCCCTCCAAGTCCCACTGAGCCAAGACCCCACCTTGTGATTAACTTACAAGAAAAGTTATGCTGCATTTTGAATTGGAACAGGGCTACAGTCGGTCTCTGACACAGGAGAGTGCTGGTGGTGGCAGTCAAATCAAGAGAGAGAGGAGGGGAAAACAGGCCTGGAAACTACCTCTGAGTTAGAGGGTAGCGTGGTCAGCTGTTTGTGGGGAGCTTGTTGTTAAATGGGACTGCTTTTCTGGCTCCAGCATGGGTGAGGCAGGCGGTGGCTCATGTGGTATGGGTCTCTTGAAAGAGGGGCCACTTCCTGAAGTCTCTGTCCCACAAGAACACAGAATCTCTGCTCCAGAACTAGCAGAAGCCGGATTTAGCGAACAGACGATGGAAATGGGGTAGAAGATGACACTGACCCTGCAAGGGTGACTCTGGCTAAGTCATTCATTTCCATGGGCCTCTACTCCTCAATCTGTTGGATGGGTGACCAGCCCTTGCTAGCTATCTTTTGGGGCCATTATGATGTCAGATGGAATAGCATGCGTAAATAAGATGGGGCATTGTATCGGCTGCTTCTCTGGCTGTGTCAGAAGCAATGTGAGAGAGAGAAGATTTGTTCTGGCTCAAGGAGCAGAACAGTACACCCCGAAGTGCGGCAGGAAGCAGAGAGGGGAGATGGCTGCCTCAGTTCTCCTCAGCTCCCTTTTATTCAGTCCAGTCCCCCGGTCAATGGGATGGTGCTGCACACATCCACAGCTACTCTTTCTTCCTCAGATAATCCTCCCTAGAAGCTCCATTATGGACA
This sequence comes from Bramus lutescens, assembly GCA_001685075.1. Lineage (NCBI taxonomy): Eukaryota > Metazoa > Chordata > Mammalia > Rodentia > Cricetidae > Bramus > Bramus lutescens. Next base: position 39,864 of record LOEQ01001147.1, on the reverse strand, counting down.
CAGCCAGAGATGTCAATAATCTCCCAGCTGATTCCAAATTTGATCAAGTTGACATGTAAGGAGCTACCCCAGGCACTCAAGGGCTACACAACTCAAACACATGTCCAGCGCATGCAAACGATATAGACATTTCACAGCATATCATTGGACATATGGTGTTGACACTAGGGGACGTCCCAGTACCCATGGTTCAGCCCTGAGGGAAGGACCACAAGTTTCAACTTGAACACTTATCGGGAACTTTTCAGCCCAGCATAGCGTACCGTGCTCTGCTCTGACACATGCTCTCCCACACGGTGCTATTCAGTCAGGTACAATGTGGGGCAGACCAGGCAGGTAATAAGGGAGGAAGACAGACTCACTAAGTCTGCATTGCCTCCCCAAGATGCCAACAATGCATGTGACCTGGATTATGCAGAGCTTTGAAGAAATTCTTAGTGAACTTTTTTTGTTTCCTTTTCAGAAAGCAAAGTTAGTAGTAATTGCTGTGTTTGTGCCTATTCGGTGCAAGCCACTGTGGAAAGGGTACCCGTTATCTCTAGCCTTCTCCGTAAGAAACTAGACCTTATGAAGGCCCGGGCTCTTCTGAAGGAAGGGATGTGGGATTCAGTCCAGGTTGGTCTGACTCACTAACCCTGAAGCAAGAATCTTGCCACCAGCCTGAACAAAAAGGAACTAGAAAATTAAGACAGACAGATTGCCAATTGAGCTAGATTAGAACAGTTGCTCTGGGATTAAGCCAGTTTCTTAAAGAGATGGTACCAGAAGGTGGCATTAACATCCTAGTATATTCTATGTTTGTACTAAATTGAGTGTAGTTGCTTAACCGCCTTCTCTCGTCGAAAGAGGGTGGGTCAACAAAGCACTGGAGTCTTGAGGTCTGGGAACTGTGCCTGGTGCCCAAGACCAAAGTCGTTTTGGCGTAGGAGTGGGCAGAGGACAGCATGTTCCTAAAAATCATCTGTGACGAATGATGTCAGCTACCAAATAGTGTACATGGTGGGCAAGATGTGGAAACTCTGTGTCTGCTTCAGAGCCGGGAGCATTTGGGACAACAGAGAGGAAGGGGAAGAAAAATCTATCATACACCAAGTCAGTTCCCTCAGAGAACATAATTACAACGAAGCCTTCTACACCCAACCACAGACTTCTTTGTTAACTAAATCTTGATCCAACGCATGGGTCCATCCAGGGTGTCCTAGCAACCAAATGATCATCCTGATACCAGGCTCTGTAAGGCAGGCTTGCAGTGAGAGTTGAGGAGCTGCACCCATGGAGTCACACTGCAGATGTCTGGTGTTACCCTTGGCTCAAGGCCATCTTCTTGTAGTACCCTACCACTGAGAGGCTCATGCTCCTTGAGGTCTGTCATTTCTGTCCTTCATTGGATGAGCAGTGTTTGTCATCACTGGGTAGAGATGCATGTCACATGCTACACGGAGATATATTAAGGTCTGAAATAAGACAGCCAGAGACCAAAGAACTGGACACAGAGAGTCCTTAGCAATTGGGGCTCAAGGAATCATGCTACCTAGATCCTCCCAGGATTCTTCTCAGCCTCCTGAGTTACTCCACATCATTGTGGAAGGTCTTACTTTAACTGATCTGTCCTACCACCAGAAATGTCCATGTCCTCCATTTCTCAGTCCTAGCAAGGCAAATGCCCGACTTGCAGCATAAGAAGGATCTATCTCTTCCTTTCCAGCTGGATCTCTGGCCACCTCCCCAAGATACTACAGATACTACATGCACCGTGCCCATGAAATCTGTATTGTATGATCTTATATTACTGGTTTCTATAATTACAGTGGCAGCTCTCTGTCACCATTAGAACAATAATAAATATTAGTAACCACAGGCACTTCCCTCCCCAATGCCAGTTACCATAGAAAAAAATTCAAGAGCTCATACAAATGGGGTGAATTTCCAGATGTCTCCCACTAGGCTCCAGGGCCCTCAACTGCCATCAAAATACTCAAGGCCAGTTGATATTGCCTGCCAAGGGCTACCTAGTGATTGTATAACTTCCCTTTTAACATAGGTAAATAGTGCCACCTTCCATGTTCCTATACCATGACAATTACTAAACAAGTAATACACACCTAGCATCTTGAGCTGTGTCTGTCACATGATAATCACTTAGCAATTGTCACCCATGACTGTCTTACAGAATCAATGTCCTAACTGTACATAGTATGTACCTGTTCTCAGTACCTGAGTTGAGAACAGGAAAAACTGTGTTCTGTAAGTGCTAAGCA
>LOEQ01001147.1:27243-37578 GCA_001685075.1 Bramus lutescens | reverse complement strand
GCTGCTGCCCTCCCTATGATCTTTTTGTGTGCATATTCTGAAAAATAGAAGAAAAGCTGCTCCTTTATGGAGTGGCTCCCAAAGCATTTGCTCATGCACAACCTCCTCATGGCCATTCACAAATAGGTTGCATCACCCCAGTTCATGGTTAGCCCTACGGCAAAGTGGTCACATGGTCGCTGGGTCATCTTCTCTCTCAACTGAGATCCTGGCATGTCACTATTGATGAAATCCCTTGCTTCCATTGTTGTGGGATGCTTTTTAAAAAAAAAATCTCTAATGGGGGGGCCGTGGAGAGATGGTTCAGAGTTTAAGAGCACTAGCTACTCTTCCAGAGGTTGTAGGCTCAATTCCCAGCAACCATACAATGGCTCACAACTATCTATAATGAGATCTGATGCCCCCTTCTGGCATGCAGGAATAATGGAGGCAGAATTTTATATACATAATAAACAAATAAATCTATCTTTAAAAAAAATCTCTGATGGTTCAGAGAAATTTGGAAAAGGCAATAAAAGAAGCTCAGAAATCACCTTGGATTGTGCCTCTAACACATCCTAAAAATTAGATGCAACCCCAACCCCAGTTTGTCCAAGAGGCACTTGAAGAAAGGCTGAGTCAGGAAACATGTTGCTGCCTTCATGGGTCTGTAAGCCCGTATAGTCTTATACGCAGGAGATGGCCACACTGGGAACTGCCTTTTCTGCACTCCCAACTCTCTCTCTCGACAGCCTTTTAAAATTTTGCCTGTACAAGAGGCATCCCGGCTCTGAGCAATCACTGGCATTTTGCTTTAAAGCTGGGCTTCAGGGACAGCCTTGAGCCATATTTCATGTGAATTGAACTGCTCTCATTGCTGACCCTTCAAGGGAAAGCATGTTGAAAACCCCAGGGAGCCCTGAAGTGCTTGCTTTTTTCTTGGCTATCTGCTTCCTAAGGACACTGACTGGGGGAGAAAGAGTCCATCAGTCCTAAAGGCCAAGGCCACTCCTCCCAGACCATGGCAGCTTCTTGACTAAGGACAGGACATAGTCATGTTAAGCTTTGCTTTTCTTCTTTGAAATTTTTTTTTTCAAACCATGGAACTCCCTATAATCTCCACCTTGCCCCGGTCACTTGGCAAAAACCTTTCTCTGTGACCATAGTGTTCTTAACACCAGCATGTGGCCTCTTCCTGAGGGTCCCTCCCTTGCTTAAGGGTTTCCTTTCCTGGCTTCTGGCCCTGGTCCTGTGATTTCTGCCCTTTTCCCTTTAGAAGGAAGTGGTCAAAGAACACTGATCATGAATAGAACTTGAGACCCGGGGTCCAGTTCCCATAGCAGCAACCAGAAAGAGTGCCAGAACCTGGTCTCTGTCGTGAAAAGGATGGGATGAAGTTTCCGGGCTTGTAGCCCAGGGCACAGGTCAAAGCCAGGGTGAAGGAAAGAATTGACTTCTTCCCTAGTCAGGCACTGCAGGAGGGAATCCGAACTACAGGAGGTCACATGAGGCTCTAGTGAGGAGGGTGGGTGTCCCTGGCAGATCTATGGTCAGACTTGTCCCCACCATGGTCTCAGGCTGAAGGAGGAAAATAATATTACAGAGACTTAAATGTGTGTCTTAAACATAAAATGTGTAATTGGTTCAGCAGGAAGCATTTCATGGTGAAAGTTTTGGGCGGGAATGGTGACAGTTTTGGGCCAGACACCCCACTACATCACTGGCCGTCCCCAGTGTGGTTGGTACAGAGGCAGAAACAACATTTGGGCAGAACTCTATGACCCTGATATCTGGGTTATAGTGTGGATCTTAAATGTTCTCTAAAGACCATAAGCCTTTCCCCATTGTAAGCTGGTTTTCTCAAGTATATTGTCACAGCAATAGAAAGATGACTACTAATACACTTGTATATTCCAGGGCTAGGGATACTGAACTCTAACGTCTACTAAACAAGGATGACATCCTTGCTGTCCTCCTCCTCCCAGTAGTCCCCAGCTTAGAATGTGACTGCTGTATGGGGAGAGGTAATGAGGAGCAGGGAGGAGGACCAAATGCAGGTGAAACGGAAAGTCCTCCTTGAAGCAGAGCCAGGTATCCCAGGAATAAAGAGAGGNGGCTGGTAGGCTGGCCTCTCAGCAACCATGACTGACCCAGCTATAACCCTTTCTCCAAATGTTGTGCCTGATTCACCCTAGTCCTAGAGAGTGAGGGGGCGTGGTCTTAAAAAAGAAGCAGCTTTTTTGAGACTTTGTTGATTTCCAATAAAGTCTGTAGCTCAAAATCATCAATTTTTGTAGACCTACAAGTTGCACAGTCATCAGCACAGCACATTTTTGGGACATCACAATCACAGCCCCGCAAACTTCTATATTTAGTCCCTACCGCATTAATCACGCCCGCAATTAGTCCCCACGCTCAGCCTCAGCTATAAGCAAGCATCGCTCTATTCGCTGGCTCCATAAATCTCCCTTTTCCAGGCATTTCATTAGCACCATGCACAACCGTACATTTTGCACCTGGTTTCTTTCACTCTGGTGTTTTGAGAACGGGCTCTTTCCACAGCCTGCTTCGTTGCCAAGCAGAACTTTACTGGACTGATCTGCTGCAGGTTGCTCACTCTCTTGCCCGCAGATGAACATGTTTGGATTGTCTCCAGTCTCTGCTTATCCTGAATAGAGCGGTTGTGAGCAATCCCACACAGGTCCTTGAGTGGGCATGTGCTCTCATGCCACTTGGGTAGATCCCTACAGGCACAGTTGCTGGGCCATATTATTAAGAGTCACACCTTAAGAAACCACAAAACTGCATTCCCCATTGGGTGCTCCACTCTGCAGTGTACAATGATCCAGTTTCTCCTTATGCATGCCAACACTTGGTATCATCTGTCTCTTGGATTGTAGGCATTATGGTTGTGGTATGCTGGAATCGCATTATTGTTTAATTTGCATTTCCCTAATTAATGACTAAAGATATTGGGCATCTTTCTCCATTTTTATGACCGACGGGTACATATTCTTTAGGGAAATACCTATTCTAATCACTCTTGCCTATTTTAATTATGCTATTTGTCATCTTATTATCTAGTTGGAAGAACTCTCTATCTGGAAACACATTCCTTGCCACCTATCTGATTTGCAGATATTTGCTATTTAGTGATTTGTCTTTCATTTTTATAATTGTGTCTGTGGAACTAATTTTTTTTACCACTCTCTCATTTATGAATCTTGCACAGTGTCATTTTACCTAATCCAAGGACACAAGAATTTTCTCTGAAATAATTTTATAGTTTTAGCTTTTCTACTTAGTACTGAGACTCTTTAATTATGCTTGCTGATGCTGTGAGAAAAGGAGTCTCAGCTCAGGTTTCCATCTGTGGATGTCTATGGAATTCACACTGTTTAATAGAAAGTACATGCCTTCTCTTTAGAGTTGCCCTGGACCCATCAGAGCTCAGCATGTCAGACTACACGTGGAAGCTTCTGGATCCCATGTATCCTCTGATCTCTGTACCAAGTACGCTTCTCTGATTGCTGTGCCTGTGTTTTCACTGGTCCTTGCTGTTGAGACTCTGCCTGTAACTTTAAACAAATTTCATGATGAGATTTCCCTGCTGGTTGTTCACTGTGGCTTTCAGCATTGGCTTGCTGTCGTCAAAGATTATACCGCACGATTCCAAGACTTTCAAGTTGTTGAGCTTTGTTTGTCTCAGCCTAGGATATATCTTGGAGAGTGCTTCATGGGGACATGAAAAAGAGCTCTTCCGTAAGCTGATTGCTGTAGATGGATCAACTGAGTCTTGTTGTTTGCAGCATTTATGCCTTCAGTGACCTTGAAGATAGGGGACCTAAGCCAAGCCTACTTGTTGCTAAAAATCACCATGAATTTTCCTGTCTTCCTCAGCTCTCCAGTTTTAGCTATTTGAGTTCTAGATCTTTGTTGTTTAAGGCATATACCATTTAGGACCTTTGTTTTCCTGGTGGATTGGTGATTTTACCACCTAATGTTCCACCCAATCCTTCCTAAGTGGTTTTCTCTGTGTTTTACATTATGAGCTGTGTGATGTATGCACATAGACTGTTTACTGCATGGTATCTCTTCTTCCATCGATTTTATTCATCTTAGCTATAAATGAGTATGGAGTGAATTTGTTATAAACAGAATTTATTTGGGAGACATAGTAATTGACTGTGCCAGGCTCTGTGATTCAACTGATGTATTTAGAGCATCAGTTGATGTCCTAAAGATGGGTGGGATAGAAGTAATTTATTATTTATCTTCTCCTTTCCTATGGTTCTGTTTATTCTATTTCTTTATGTGGACAATATATTACAGAATTATCTTGACTTGTCTATAGTCTTTTTTATGATCAAAATATATTGTAGACATGTGTGAAATTATCAATGAATTAATAAAAAACATACACATTCTTCAAGTTGTTCCTTTTTAATTATTCAAGGTTGCTTTCATTTTGGGTTCTAAAGAAAGAATTTCTTTTAGATGTGATTTTTCAAGTAGGCAACTGTTAGTACCTAGTAAGCTATCAACAAATCATTTTAAGTTTTCCTGAATTTGAAAATGTCTTTCTTCCTCCTTCATTACTGAAAGAGTTTTTCTCAGTATAGAATTTCTGGCTGTAGTTTTTTTCAGATTCTGAGAAGAACACCCTTTCTTTCTGTCCGTCTTCAGTCAGAGAGGGCACTCACAGTCAATTTCACCTCTTGTCTAATTGTTCCATGTCTTCCTGTAGATTTTAGTACACTCATCTTAGCTGGAATTAACAGTTTTGAATCTATGAATTTTTTCCTTTTGCAAAATTTGGGAAGTGTTCACCTATTATTCCTTCTAACAGATAACTAATGATCAACCCCTCTAGCCTTCATTCTTTCTCTGTAACCTGACGGTAGGAATCACCCCTGCCCCAGGTTCCTGAGAACTAGCTGTTTATCCATGTTCTTAGTCTGTTTGTATCTGTGGTTCACATGTATGATTCTACAACTCTGTCTTTCCCTTTCCCAATTACCTACTGACACTTTCACCCTATTAGTGAGTCTATTCAACAAGATTTGTATTTGTTAGTATATTTTCTCTCTTCTATACTACTTTCTAAAATAACTTCGCTTTGTTGGATGGCACTTTTACTTACTGTTTTCTTTCAAAAGATTTTTCATTTTTCAGTTGATTGAACAGATTTATGATATATGGTTTAAAATCCTTATCAGGTTATTCCAATATCTGATCAACCTCCCTGCTGATCTGATCAATTATCTTTCCTCATTTTAGTTATGATTTTGGTGTATTTTCACTGTCATTGGGTGATTTCAATATCATTCCAATAAGAGGCTCTGTGTCCCATTGACGTTTTTTAAAATTTGAAGTCCCAAAAATTGCTATGAGTTTGAATCTGTCTTAAAATTACTGCATTCCCAATGAGGCCTGTCAGCAGCTAAAGCAGAATACAGGCCACATCAGTGCTTGTAGGAAAAGAGATTAGTTAGTGGTGAGGAGGTATTGAGGTGGCTCAAACCTGTCATAAGTTCCCACGTGGCCCTACAGGACACCTTTTAAGTTCCTCAAAGATATAGGTCAGCATGAGCTACATGCCATCTGGATCCTGTGAAGATTATGACTGTCATATGGACTATTCACATATACAAACGTATGCAGAACATACATTCTTTGACTTTCTTGTGACCAACATCTTTCAGTAAAAATATATAACCAATTTCTTGATAGTATAAAAAGAAAACAAAAGATAAAAGGGAGATAACAAAGAAAATCTTCTTACCTGTTTTGAGGACATTTCACCAAATAATGTCTCACTGTAAAAGGAAACAGAATAATAATTGTTAAATACAAGTTAGTTTGGCATTACTTGAAAGGCAGGGACTCAGATCTTGCTCAGGTAATAGGGCTGCACCAGTCAACTTGTGGGTCTTCTTGTCTACAACTTTGGGGGAAATCATGACAGAGACATCAGAGGACACCCCAATGACTTGATATTATTTCAGTTCTGGACTATATATCAGGTATGAAGCCACATATTCCAGACATCATAATATTCATCTTCGTCGAGGACAAATTGAGTTGCATTTTATGCTGAAGAGTCCTGGAGTGGTGAAGTCCTACAACTTGTGAGTTCTGAGTCATGAAAACAGCCTTTTGAACCAGATGGGACAGGCTATCTCTCCTTAGAACCATCTCATTGTTAAATGGGCTTTCATTCTGTGGTTAATGTTCTGTATAGTCTCAAAAGAACTTCTTAGATAGTCTTAAGATCAAGACTTGCTTGGGGCTGTAGTGTGGCTCTGTTTCCAAACAAAATACAAAAACAACAAGATGTCCTTAAGAACAAGTCTTAGAGCAAGATACCTTTCTACAATGGTTCTCTTTGAAGCAGACTTCTATCTATAATGAAAAAATTAGAATACATGGGCACCTAATCCAGAATGTGTCTGATCTAAGAGTTGAAAAAGCCAGGGGAACTCCTGAGTTGTGTGACAAATGTTTACATGGCCAGCCCCGGTGAATCCCACCTTCTTGATCTGTTTATACCTATGTATAACATCTCTTACCTCATGCTAAATAGAACTTGGTCACATGTCTTCCTTAGATCCAAGGCACATCAACCAATGTACCACAAGAAGATGCATGAAAAGTGCCGTTATCTGAGCCTTGTGACAGGCAACTTTTCTGCTCCCAGTTATTCTGTGGGCCCACTGGAGTACGAGTCCCCACAGGGATGGCCTTAACCATGGTAGCTGAGATCCCAGAACAACCAGCCCCATCCAATCCCCCATCAGACTGCAGCTGCATGAATGACGCTGGCTGAGAGCAGCTGCAGAACTGCACAGCTGAGCTCAGTCTCCACAGCCAACCTGTGGATGAGCAGATAAAATGGCTGATGCTCTTGGGTTTGGGGTGCTCTGCCGTACAGTTAGCCAGTATAAGGTCCAGAGCAGGACTGTCAGCACTGCAGAGATAAAAAGACGTATGAACATCTCTCCAGTAATGTCTAAACCCTTCCTGCATTCCGTTTGCTGGTCACCTACTACGGGCTAGATGGTTTATGGACGCAACAATAGCAACATAGTATGTACTCAACGTTCATAATTATGGCAGTGTTGTAAACTGTATATGGGTCAATAGACTTTGGTATCTGGCTTGTAAATCCTAGAACATGCCTGGTTCAGAAAGGAAACAATTTCTGTGTTATCTTGCAATGTGTCTGAGATCTGACTATATTCTTTTTATTCTCTGCGTGTAACATGGTATTTTCCACTTCACAAAGCAGAGACATGCTGTCTATTCATTGGGACTTATACCCCCAGACACCTGACACAGGGAGCAGCGCACATGGATTGATGTGAAGCATCCTTGTCCACTGAGACTCTGAGTAACTCACAGCTTAGTAACTAACTCAGGAGGATGGAATTTCCGATGCTTTGCTTCCAACAAGGATTGAATAACAACCAAATCAAGGTGTCAACTGGCAGCACATTAAACAGCATCTTCGCTGCTGGATCATTATTTAACCCCTAACGTAGATAACTCAAAAGCTGTGCGTGGTATTGAGTAGCTTATGAAAACTCCATCTATTCTTGCCTTCTTTGGTATTGAAGGTGACATCCCCAAGTTCACATCTATTAACAAAATGGGAATGAGATTGATGGAGAAATGCACCCTAAGCAAACCCTGAGTTCTCATCTTCTCATTTACACATGAGTATATATANTAAATGTGCTTCTGATAAAGTTTTACTTTATGCTTATTAAGTATTTATCTACACAAATGATCTATATATGTTTTCGCTGTTCATTTTATAGTCCTCTTCCCAAACACTGTTAATTGTGAAGTATTGGTAATTTGATCTTATAACAATATTTTACCACCCAGACCAGAGAGAAGAGAATGGAAAAGTTATGAACTCACATTTGTGGGCGTGTAACACGCGCACAGGCAAGCACAAGAGTTGCTCAGCACAGCAGCTATGTGAAAATGGGATAAAATTCCATGCAACAATGGATGAAGAGAAAAGGAGACAAGGACAAGAGGCATTCCTAACCGTTGCAGCTTCTGTGCGAGGCTTTCTTCACCCCCCACTTCATAGACCGCTTTTTACTTCCTTCATGGGGTGCTTGAAATAAACAGGGCTGGTGACCGAAATCAAGAATAAAAAAGGGAGCCTGATGGCTGTGCATGCCTTTAATCCCAGCACTAGGGAGGCAGAGGAAGGCAGATCTCTGTGATGATGAGGCCAGCCTGGTCTACAAAGCAAATTCCAGGACAGCCAGGGCTGTTACACAGAGAAACCCTACCTTGAAAAAAAAATAATATGAGCAAAGGGGTCAAGACCATGACCGGTAGACCCACCGAAAGAGCTGACTTGAGCTGGTGGGAGCTCACTGACTCTGGACTGACATCTGGGGAACCGGCATAGGACCAGATAGGCACTCTGTATGTGGGTGACAGTTGTGTGGCTGGGGCAGATTGCGAGGTCCACTGGAAGTGGGATCAGGATTTATCCCTAGTGCTTGAACTGGTCCATCCTCTTTGGAGAGATACCTTGCTTGGCCTAGACACAGGATGGGAGGGATTTGGTCCTGCCTCAAAGTGATGTGTCAGACTTTGTTGACTCTTCATGGGAATGGAAGCCTTACCCTCTCTGAGGAGTGGATAGGGGGCTGGGATTCGGGGGGGTAGAGAAAGTAGGAGGAGGGGAGGGAGTGGGAACTAGGATAGGTATGTAAAATGAGAAAAAGATTGTTTAAAAAAATGAACTAAAAAAAGATTTTTTTTAAAAAAGAAAGTTACAAAAGGATGTGATGGAGTGGTAGCCTCTCAAGATGGCTATTTCTGCCATGCTCTGGAGAGCACCACCCTTGAAACAAGTCATGCTTGTAATGAAAACATTGAGAAGTCGACAATGCATAAAGTAAAAGACCAAGGTCATGGAGTTTGTTTGAAACAATTATTCAGGCAACACATGTTCAAAACTGACAGCTCTGGTCTCCAACTTCAACTTTACAATAACCTCTGTAAACATTGTTCATGCAGTGTGATGAAAGACATGAAAGCACAGAGAGGGTCGCACACTTATCCACAGTCACACAGCAGGTGTTATGGACCAAGCTGTGTTCCCTCCAAAATCCATACATTGACGACTTAATCCCCAGCACTTTGTGATAGGACTGTAAATGGATATAGGATCTTAGGAAGAGTTAAAATTAGGGTGAGTTCTCATTCAACAAGACTGGTGTCTTTAGAGCAAGGGACCAGGCCACAAATGCAGATGGAAAACTAGGTGACCCATAAGGAGAAGATGCCAAAGAGAGAAGCCCCAAAGGAAACCAGCCCCGATGCCACAACACTTCCACTTCAGGCCTCCAGTGTCCATGACAGTGAGGCCACGCAAGTCCTTAGTGCAGCCCAGTCCACCCTGTGACAGTAACCCGACAGCAAGTGCTTCCAGGTCACGGCAGAGTGACCTCTGTACCTTCTCTATGCCGAGAGTTGGTGTCACCCACAGACAGACATACTGAGTCCCACAGAACCTATGGCTTGGATATACCATCCATGCTGCAGTTGCAGCTGGCCGAGCAGGCCTGAGACCTGGCGGATGCCAGGAGCTTCCGGGTTTGAAGAGGTGGAGTCCAGGTGCAGGGAAAGGAATGGGGTAGATAGCAACCAGGAGTGAAGAGGCAGGAGAGAAGCTGGGGAACCTCCTTCAGGGTCGGGGACTGGCTAAGAAGGGCCACCAGCCTGGTGGGATGTTCCAGGAATACGTCTGATAGATGACCACGAGGTCTGTGCTGGGTGAACGCAGAGCTGACACTCCCACTGATGAAGATGGGCCAGCCAGGACTATAGGTCACTCTGGGCAATTGTAAGCTTTTGTGAAGTGGATGTCCCCAGAGTGACCTGTCACTAGTCATAGCAATATACCAATCATATCCGTATCCTAGCTTACCCTGGACAGAGCCCACACAGCAAGGGTTCAAGAGTGTGTGGGAGGCTGCCAAGGGAGACAAGACCCCTAATTATGGTACTAGCTCTAGCAGTTAGGAGCCCGGATGGAGAAGAAGCCCATCGGGGTGACTGAAGGAGCAGTCTTCTGTCATTGCCTCCCAGCACCAAGTGCATTTATCCTCAGAGATGAAAACATAAGAGACATAGTCATGTTTTGGGCGATCTCCGAAGGTTCTGGAAGGAAAGTGGTGCTTCTCATCCCTCCTGAGGAGACACTGTAGTCACTAGCCTCTTCCTGCCAGCTACCATTTTCCTCCTTCTCAGCTAGGCTCTCACTGCTCAAAGCCACCACCAGTGGCCAAGCCCCCAAAAGTGTGTCGGGCCCGAATC
>LOEQ01001147.1:13943-27220 GCA_001685075.1 Bramus lutescens | reverse complement strand
GTCGGGCCCGAATCAGGCTGTGACTGCCCAGCTGGGCCTCACTGTCACCTCCTTCACTGGAAGTAGGAAGACAGGCTGAAGAAACCACACACCATCTTATCAGTTCCATGGTAGTGTTGGGCCCACCAGGGTGTAGCTGACTACACACACACACACACACACACACACACACACACACACACACACGCACACACACATGCATACACACTCTTCTATTACTTTCATTTTGGTTTCCTAGGCCTTTCAGAGACCCTGTTAGGCCTGTGGGCAGTTTTGCTCTGCTCACAGGATATCTCCTCTCACAGCAGAGCAGCCTTAGGACAGGCTCTCCACCGCACCCAGGATCATGTGTGCAGAGAGCATTTCCTGCCCTCTCAAGTCTCCAGAGGGAGCCCCACAGCCTGGGAAAGCACAGCCTGCCGTCTAGGCCCAGTCCACAGCCCTGCCTACATTTCCCAGGAGTCAGGAAAGGTTGTAGCCCTCACTGTGCACAACACTGTCCTCTCACCACTTAGAGCCCAAGAGCTCCCACCTTCAGGAAACAGATGTACCCAAACAACCTCTCAGGGCCACTGCAGCCTGGAGGCTGCTGTCACCTGCTTCTGTCTGTGTGTTAACCTTAGCAGTGGGATGGCCAGCATAACAGAACCTTGTAACCAGGGAAGATAAGGCTATCACTTGAGAAGGTACTTGTTTACAGTTATATCTGGAATGTCCCCAAGGGCTCAGGAATTGAAAGCTTGAGCATTGTCTAAGTCAGTTTTAGCTCTCAACTTGACACACCCTAGTCACCTGGTAGGGGATCTCAATTGAAGAATTGCCTAGACTGGCCTGATTTATGGGCATGACTGTGGAGAGTCTTAATATTTTTAGATTGGTGTAGGAGGACCTGACCCACTCCACCATAAGCAGTATCATTCCCAGGGCAGCTGGTCCAGTGCTGTATCAGAAAGCTAGATAAACAGGAGCCCATGATCCAGCTAGCAGGCATACTCTGCCATGGTTCTTGCCATCTTTGGCTAGGAAGGAAGTGAGTTCCCCAGTTGAAGGAAGTGCTATGTGAAATACCAAGTGGGCGTCTCTTCACGTTCCAGCCTTGAGATCTCTCCCTAACTTCACTCAGTGATGGACTGTGACTTGGCATAGCAAACCAAATGAACGAACCTGGTATCCTCCAGAGCCGCTTTTGGTTAGGGTGTTCGTCACAGCAACAGAAATGAAACCCAATGACCACCAACACAGGAATGCTTTTAGGTACAGCCTTGGGGGAATGATTGGATCACAAGAGTTCTGACTTCATCAATGAATCAACCTGTTAGCTGGTTCATGATTGGGCGATGAGATACGGTGCGGTGATGGAAACTCAGGCGGTAGGCCATAGTTGAAGTGGTCTTATGTCATGTTCCTGGCTCCCTTCTCCCTTCCTGCTTCCAAGATACCACAAGATGAGCGCTCTGCTCCCTGTATGCTTCCTGCTATGAGGTTCCGCCTCCCTGAGTGTCAAAGCCATGGGGCCAAGTGATCATCAACTGAAAGCTCCCAATTGGGAGCCAAAGGAAACCTTTCCTCCATTGGGCTGCTGTTCTTCAGGATTTCTCCAGTCACGGGAGGCCAACTAACAGGATTCCTGCTGTGCTCACACCCAGGACACCCACAGTCCTGACAGAAAGAGGAACACTCCTCCTGGTATGCAGCTGGGAGATTTGTGGGCTCAAAAATAAGGCTTGCTTCATAGATAAAAGAATTTAAAGGTAGGCTCTCAGTGCAGAACTCTTAAGGAAGCTACCAGGAGGTTCACAGGCTCACAAGGATAAGATGGCCTCTTTTCCACCATTCTCAGTGGGGCTGTCCAGAACCAGTAGGATGAAAGCCTAAAGGGGGGGGGTGAGGTTGACCTTGGGGCTACCAGCTATCTCTGACTCCAGACTGCAGAGCCCTCTGACCTCCTCAGGTCATTCTGGTCTTTGTCACCCCAATCACCCATTCTGTCTTCTGTGGTCTCTTCTCCCTCCCCACTCTGGCTGTCCCTAGTTCCTTTTTATTTGTACCTCTGGAGAAGTCCATAAATACTTTGGCTCTTCCTGGCAAGGAGGCAAGCAGGGGAGGGATAGGTTGTAATGAGCCTTGGATTGTCCAGTCTCTGGTCTTAGAAGACAGACTGCAAATGGGAAGGAACAAGAACTCCCTGTGAAGAGTTCAGATGGTAAGGAAAGGCTGCCACTGCTCCTACCTGGCTCCAGAAGGCCTTACAGACTGTACTTTTAGAAGTTTGGGCACAGAAGGCTAGGGGATCGCTGGAAGCTCCCTGGGCCAGCAAGACTAGGTAGGCTCCTGAAAAGCAACAGCCTTAGAAACCAGTGTCCTGAGAAAACACCAGAATTCAGAGCTCAGTCCTGGACCCAAGGCCTGGTATTCTCCAGGGTGACTCAGCTAAAGAGGCCCTGGAATGAGGTCCTGGGCACCGTAGGCACTAACACAGAGCAAGGACAGGGATTTGTGCTAGGCGGAAGAATGATGTATGCTTGTGCTGGACTGGTAGGTAACACATGGGTACAATTAGCTTCACTCAAAGCCCAGCTGGGTGTCCTGGAAACATAGCTGAGGCAGAACCTCAGCCAAAAAAGCTGGCCTGTTGCCCTTGGTTTTGGAAGAGCCAAGAGTGTTGCAGGGTCCTCAGGAGTGGGTCTGCTACTCTGGTGTCCTCGGTCCAGATGTTGCTGCAGGAACCAAAAAGCACTGTTGGATAGGAGCAACCTACAGACCTCAGTGCTCTGTGATGCCTACAGGAAGAGCTGGCTTCCACAACCATGCATGCAAAAGTCCAAGCAACCTATTTCGAGGAAAAAAAAAAACCCAAACCAACAGGCTCACAGCAGAACCCCTCCCCCCAGTAAGAACTGGATCCTCTTAAAACCAAACACTATTCTCAGGCCTTTATTTACGGTTTGGCTTTCGTCACAATGATGCAAATTTGTTATAATTCAAGGCATGGGAAGTGAGACCATGCTATACAAAGTTGACAAGTGTCATTGGTTTTTAGTATCTGAGGGTCACACAATCATTTGGACACATGTAGTATGACCTACAAAATGCTTGATGGTTCTCAATGAGATTCATAGCTAGCCCACAACAGAGGCCACTTCCTGTGGGATACCCTGGCCAGGTAGTTGCCATGGAAACAAACCAGGATTCCCTTAGCCCAGGGCCCTCATAGCCAGCCATCAGTTATTCCTCAGTTACCTGTGGTAACTGGGCTTGTAACCCTTCTTTCTCCCCAAGCTGGTATCTACCCTGCTTCCAATCTGAGAGTGGGAGACACGGCAATACTGGGGGAAATCACCATCACTCTGCATTCCTTCCTCTGCTGGAGCTACAGGAGCTGCTCTTTCATGGATCTGCCCCACCCCCCTCTGCTGGACTGGTCTGCCAGTGTCTCAAAACTTGATATCCTTGAACTCAGGACACAAAGTATCAGAGCTGGAAATATTCTGCTCCATGGCTTTGGTATTCAAGGAGAATTCACCAACTGGGAACAATCTGGATTTGTTAAGGATAATTCTGTTTATGATACTGATGAGAACTATACTTAACTGGCAGAGGACAGGGATGCTGGACATGTAGTAATAATGCAGTTCACAAATGATTTGTCCCAGTTTAATGACCTTCTGGAATTCACATTATAAATCGGAAGGAATCTATTCAAAAGATCCTAGAACCTAAGCTCATTTAATTTAAACAAAATGTCTCTAAGTATGGTTTTGCTCCCTTTTAATATACTATGGATGCTACAAGGGTACACAAACCAAGCATGTGGGCTTTTTTCCACTTTCCTGGAAACTGTTCCAGCAGCTGGGGGTATTAGGAAGAGCCCGCCCCCAGATTTTAAGGCCTGTCTGCATCCATGCATACTTGTTTCTGTCACATGTACATCGAGTGTGTTATTGACTTTTTATAGCTGTGACTAAAATATCTGGAAGAATACTTGAAAGGGAGGAAGGAGTTCCTTGCTCATGGCTGCGGAGGGCCCACCCAATGATTTCTTGGCCTCATGTGCTCTGGCAGAATACCATGGAAGGGGCAGCAAGTGACAGAGACTGCTCTTTAGTTCTTGGTGAACAAAAGCAGAGAACGAACCAGGACAGGGCCAGTGACGAGAAAACCCCAAGAACTGATCCCAGTGACCCTCGTCTTTCAGCTACATGCCACCTTCCGAAGTTCCCAGAACCTCCCAAGACAGTCCTGTCAGCTTGAGGCCCAGCCTCAAACACATGTGCCCTGGGTGGAGACATTTTATGTCCAAACCTAAATGCCATGTCTTCAAACACATCCCATGCAGCCTTTAGGAATAGACCACTGTCCTCTCTGAAATTCAGATGTATCAAAAGATGTACCCGGATCCACAGAGCCAGGCAGATCTGTGTGGGAAGAACCTTACTGACAGCCTCTACAGAAAACTGGAGGAAAGGTCCTTCATAAAGGTCATCCTCAGATGAAAAGTGGGGCGTTTGAGATAGAACTAGAGACTGAGCCTCATCTCGGCCACTGCCTGCTATAGGGATATTACCATGCTCTGTCTCATGGGGGCCATGCAGGCCACACAAGGACATGGCGGTGTAGAGCCATATGCCTGAGCTATAACAGTTGCTCACACAATGCTCTTGATAGCTGAGTAGGGTTTTAGATGCTAAGCAAAGGAGGTCACCTTCAAGCCCACCCTGGCCGGGGATGATGATGATGTCATCATCCTCATTCCTTGAGGTCTCTCTGTGAGGTCTGGGGGAAGATGTCAGGCACCCCTGTGTGTCCAGCCTGCCATTCTCGGCCTTTCTTTGATTCCTGGGTCCTGCCTGAAGTCCCCCAGGGTAGGCGGCTCAAGTCTGCCCTTTGTACACACCCGGCCTAGAAAATGCTAGGGCCTTCTAAGCTCCAGCAGCTGGAAGCAGAGCAGCTGGGAAACAAATCTGTTTGTTCACCATTTGTGGAGCATCTGCCATGAGCCAAATCCCAAGGAGGACGGGTCACGTGCATGGACTCTGCCTCACACAGAGTTCTCTGGAAGGGGGGCAAAGGGCCAACACCACGAGCAACATTTGCCACAAGCTCAGAGAAGAGCTGAGGACAGTGAACAGAGAAACGCTGGGACAATTCTGACGGGGCAGCAGATGCCACGGAGAAAGGTACCCAAGGGCAGAACAATGAAACACAAGTCGTGGGAAACACTCAGGCTCTCGCGGAGGAAGAGCTGGCCTGGACCCTTGGCTCCCTTTCAAGGGCTGCATGCTGCTCTCTGCTCCCTGTCAGCCCCATCTAGACCCTGGAAGCTACTGATGGCACCTTTGTCTACTATGCTTGCTGGCTTTGGTTTAACTTCAAAGGGGAAAAGCACCCAGGGACTCTTGTGCTGGAGAAGGGAGGCTGAGAATGAAGGATCCTTGGGCCCTCTTGTTGCCCCAGCTGGACATTGGCAGAACTGCTCTTCGGTACTATATCTCCCACAACAGCAAATTCCTGTTATTTTATTTTATGTGCCTGAATGTTTTGCCTGGATGTTCGTCTGTGCACCATGTTCATACCTGGTGCTGGAGGAGGCCCTGAAAAAGTGTCGGATTCCCTGGGACTGGAGTTATCAATGTGAACCGTCATGTCAGCGGTTAGAATTGAACCCAGGTCTTTTGGAGGAAAGTGATCTCAGCTGCCAAGCGCTGTGACAACAGCAGCTCTTCCAGGTTCCAGACCCTCTCCTCCTCACCCGCGAGGGACAGTCTCCCGTAGTATCGACCCCTAGATGGCCATCTCCGTTCCTGCTTTCCCCAGTCTTGTTCACATCTCTGGGGAGCGTCCCCTTCGTAGCTATCACTCAGTTTCCCTGTGAGCACAAACAGAAGCTAAGTCATTCCAGATTCACAACCTAGGGCTAATAGTGACAGTGATGTATGATTTACTCATGTCACCAGAGATGTGCTCAGGGCTGTGAGCATTGCTCCTTTCCCAGCTCTCAGACAGGTGCACTCCCTTTCCTCAAGTCCCCATAAGGAAGGAGGGGGCAGAGGCTGGGTCCTTGGCTGCTAAGTGAGGAGGTGTCATTGAAACTGGGCTCAGTCTGTCTTGGTCACCTCTGAGAGAAACTGTGTCCCCAACTGGTTATGGAAATTCTGGGGCAGGGTATGAATGAGGAGCATTCAGAGGGGGCTTTAAAGGAAGAAGAGCTTGAGGAGGCTCCTAGGAGGGAGGCAACACCCTGGATAAAGGCCCACAGGGCCATGGAGAAGAGAACAGAGGCACACAGCCAGGCAGATTCTCGGAGCCACTGGGCTTGGGAAGCTGAGCTTAGAAAGAGAGATGGACAGTGGTTAGGATCGACGGTATTTCTAAGGAGATGGTCACGGATTGCGGTGCCTGGGAAAGAAAGCAGGAGAGAAGGGACTGAGGGCAGACTCCAGGGATCAGGGACACTGACAGGAAAAGAGGAGGCCCCAGACAGGGAAAGAACAGAGGGAGACTCTCCAGGCCCACCTGCCTGCCAAGAAGACATTTGTAAGTCTCTTGGTTCAGATACTTGGCCCCCAGACTCACTCTTAAGAGGGGGAACCAAAATGCAGTGCCAGGCTGCTCCAGCCACAGCCTCCTTGGGGTGAATAACATGATAGTAGTTAAGGGGCCCAAAGCCACAGGAAGGCAGAGATGTGTGGAAGGGGAATTTAGCTGGTGTGACAGAGCTCGGTTTATTTCAGCAACACCGGAGAGAAGCAAGTCTCGCTCACTTCGCTGCTTTCTGGTTCCAGGCAAACAATTACTGACCCAGGATCCTCTCCCACCAACGTGATATTTTGCCAGCCATCTTCCGCCTGTGTGGGGGTGACTACCCATTCCAGACATGACCTTATCTGTTTCCTTACCTCTAGATTTCCTCTTGTGAAACACAGACTGCCAGGCAATGACGAGGGTGAAGAGCAGAACGCTGAGGATCCCCACGCAGCACACAAGGACGGCATACATATAGAGATCTGAAGGGCACATTGTCATAAACATTAATTCAAAACAAACCACAAAAAGGATTTTTAAATGTAAATTACAAAGATTTTTTTTTGAAAAAAAACGCACAAGAAGAAAACATCAGATCTATATCTTAAGAGTTCCTAGGCTTGTAATCAGAGGTGTTCTCCCTATGAATAAACCTTGATGGTTAGGGACACAGTTCAGAGATAGGGCAGCCACCCAGAATACATGTTCCATCATTAGAAAAGCTAAATATGATTCGACATTATTGAAAACTGGTGAAAAGTCAAGTTGCAGATTGGAAAAGAGGATTTAAAGACAGAGCTCCAAACGGGGAGTAGTATCCAGCGTACGCAAAGAGCTCTCAAAACTCGATTCTGAAAAGTCAGCGAAGAATCCTCCCTGGAAAGTGGGCAAAGCATGCAGACATTTCACCAGACAGAATACCCAGGTGGTAAATAAACACATGACTATATCCAACTTGCTCAGTCATGAAGATATGTAAAAGGACGCCACAGTGAGACTGTCTACATACCGTTCAGAATCCTGATAAGGATTCACCTAAGTTAGGCCACTCCAGCTGGGCTGCCAGTGATTGAAAATGGAAGTGTTATTTTGGAAAACTTTAAGAAATGAAAGCAGTAAATTTTTTAAGAAGGGGGGGGCTCCTGTAGAGTCCATATAAGAGCATCAGATCCCCTAGTTACAGAAGGTTGTGAGCCACCCTATGTGGGTGCTAGGTACTAAACTCCAGCCCTTTGTAATAAGAGCAAGGGCCCTTAACCATTGAACCATCTCTCCAGCCCCCTAAATGACTGTCCAAACCATCTCCCATGGGCTACTCATTGTTTCTACCTTTTCCCCATGACAAAGAATTCTAGGTTGAGTATTCATAAATGTGACCTTCATTCATCTCATATTATGTTCTCAAGATTTGAGTTTCTAGAAGAACCTCTGAGGCAACAGGAATGCTCCCTTGTAAAACTCTTGGGCTATAGTGAAGCAGACAGATAATTTCTTAACTGAAAGAAAATCAGTGCCCCGGGGTGGCATGTTGTAGGTATGGCAGTGGATGGCTTCCAAGAGGAACTTGGAGATGCAGGTGACCAATGACAAAGAAGGGAGAGGAAACAGACTTACACATTCAGGTTCTTTTAAGTCTCCTACTTGATCAGAGACCTAGGGAGGCTTGACAGAATCCATGCCTGGAGTCAGTAAGCCCTTTCATGTTCTTAAGAGTTTGTCAACAGTTTTATCTAAGCTAGACTGAGTAGATTTCCATTCCAGGCTACTTAGAAGCTTGAACTGAAATTTAAGCATAGTTGTTTCTCTGTGTCTTCAGCTTCCATATCCACAAATCCAGTCAATCATGTACTGAAACTATTAAAATAACAACAGCAACCTTGGGGCCTGGTGAGATGGTTCAGTGGTTAAAAGTATTTGTTACTCTTGCAGGCAACCTAGGTTTGGTTCCCAGGACCCATATCATGGCTCACAGTCATCTGTAACTCTAGTTCTAGAGGAACCGGCACTCTCTACTGGCCTTTGAAGGCACTGCACACATGTGGTGCATATGTACATGTAGGGAAACAGCTATACACACAAAATAAACATAAAGAAATGAGGCGGTTTGGATGAGAATGCTCCCAGAGGCTCATATATTTGAAAAATTGGTCTGGTCACAGTTGATGGAACTTTTTGGGAAGGATTAGGAGGTATGGCTTTGTTAGAGAAGGTTTGTCCTTGGGAGTGGCTTTGAGGTTTCAAAAGCCCGCACCATTCCCAGTTAGCTCTTTCTACTTTGTACTTGTAGATCAAGATGCAAGCTCTCAGCTACTGCTCCAGTATCATGCCTGACTGCTTGCTGCTATGTTCTCCACCACCGTGGTCATGGACTCTAACCCTCTAGAATCACAAACCCCTAAATTAAATGCTTTCTTTTATAAGTTACCTTGATCATGGGTTTTTGTCATAGCAACAGAAAAATAATAAAGACAACAAATCTTTTTGAAAAACTGACTGCATTGAACAGTAGACATTTTTCTTGTCATACTTGGCAAATAACACAGTATTAGAAATATGTATGTAGCACAGGCATTGTACTAAGTATCATATGTCATCTAGAGATGAAGACATGCTTGGGTTATATTCAAATACTGCAAGAGTTCTTTAAAGCACTTGCAAACCCATGTGTCTTTGGTATCTTTGGGTTGGAGAAATCATGGTACAAAATCCCCATGGATACGGAGGGAAGAGTCTAAGTAGTGCCATGAGACAAGGAGAATGACTTAGTTTTTTGTTGTTTGTTTTTCTGAGACAGGGTCTCTTTATGTAGCCCTGGGACTTGTGTGTAGAAGCTAAGAAAGTCAGTAGATGGGTAGGCAGAAGGACGGCTCTTCTGTGAGGATCCTGGAGCTACAATGGAAGCAGAGGGGAACTGGAGGGAGAGTTCTGAACACAAGAATGGAGCACTGTGGGAGGGTTCCTTAGTGCATCCAATGCTGGGCAGAAGCAACCATGGGATCCTCCCCCACAGAAGCTGCTGGGAAAACCCTGGTGGAAGCCAGGCTACAGTGGGTGGAAAGTCATGGGGCGTGGGGAAGTCTTGTTGGAAATAAGGGTAGCTTCCCCTGTAGTAAAGTGCAACTGCTTCTGTCCATGGACACATCTGTCCTCGTCTCACTTCATAGGCTGCGAGGTCGGAATCCTTAGGGAGGACGGTTTGTCCCTCTGCTTCAACATGTGAAACTCAACAGTGAGACACATGGATTCTGAGAGAGATAGGTCATTACCAGCTAAGGTCACAGTTCCGAATTAAGGAAGAATACCAGGATACAGGACAGTCCTAATCCTGTGACCCCATAGCCAGTCCTGATTTAGTCACTGTTGAGCAAAATACTCCAGGAACTTGGCTGGCATGGGGGAAAAAGTGTTAAATAACTCAACTGCTTTGCTGGACCAGATAGAACTGGGGCAGATGGAGACAAAGCCTGCCTCTAAGGGAGTCCGGTGTCAGGCCTGGTGAAAAGGCAGGGTGATTTGACTTCTATCTCCTTCTTGGATGAGTAGAAAAAAACTGGCTTGCTAAAGTTTTTATGCTCCAAGATAAAAGCATCCTCACCCACCAGTCTGTGCATTCATATATGTTCTCTCTATGTTCTCCAGGGTAAAGGGACCAAGAAGGAACAAGGCTGCAGGTGAACCCTCAGGTTTGCCATTCCTGCCAGATGTCCTTGTAACACATTACACACATCCTGAGCCTGCTCTCTCCTAGTGGGAGGCAAAGAACTCAAGGTCTGGTTGTGATTGCTGATCTCAGCCTAGACATGGTGCAGAGGGAGTGGGCTCTCCACAGGCAGCTGTGGCTGCAGAATCATAGAACATCTGCCCAGTGTGCGATGCTCCGCTGCTCCACCAAGCACGAAGGCCCTGGGGACAATGGACACTCGCCAGTAGGCACCATCTACCCTCACGTGGGTCCTAATGCATGAGAGTCGATGGATGCTCTCTGCTCTGCTCTGCTCTTGGAGCTATGAGACCCTTGAAATATGACTCTTCACAGGAAAGGGAAAACTGCACCCTGTTTTCCCCAGATCAGGCAGCAAGCAGTGCTGAGAAGTTCTGATCTCATCTCCTACTCCAAGCATTTCTTTTCCTGCACAAAGGAGGGTGAACCTGTTCAAAACAGTGACTCTGCCACTGTCCCCAGGTCTCTCTGTCAACAAAGGTTAACCCAAAGCCAAGGACATAAAATCAGAAGACTCCAGGGTCACCTTTTCACAGTGATAGCTCAGTTGCCCTGCGCTCTGGAGGCTGGCATTCTGTCCTGGTGTCACCCTATCTTCACCCTAGCATGTCCTTTAGTTATTGTTTAAAAAAAATCTATTTCTAAAAGATAGCTCAAAAAGTTTCAAATTCGAGCCTAGTCAAATAGCATTGTTTGGAGAGTAAAACTAAAACTTTAAACCTAAATTCAACGATATCAGCTTTTAAACAGCTCAAGGGAGGAAGATTGGGTGTGTAGTTTGGTCGCAGAGTGCTCATGGCATGCATGAGTCCCTAGGTACCAAATGGATAAACAAAGGAATGAATGACACACAAGACTGGGGATTTAGCTCTGTAGTGAAGTGATCAACTAAGGACACAGACCTGAATAAACACAGACTGGGAAAGGCACTGAATTTCATTCTGTCCAAATAAATAATAAAATAAAAGAATGAATGGGTATATAAATAACAAAGTAAACTACTACCTATACCTACACGCTCAACAGCAATATCAAATATCACGTTTTAGTGCCCAAATCTGTTTGCAATTCTATTTTTTGCCTGGACTGCTAAAGACATCACTGTCATTTTTAGAAAGTGGCAAAAAAAAAATCCAGGTCTCCTCAAAGCAGATGGTGGGACCAGCAGGCTGCTGTGACTGTGCACACCACAGGGAGGCCAACACAGGGTGACAAGGTTCCTGTGCCAGCTCCTGCCCATCCTCCCAGTCTGCCAAACAAGTCGGGCAGGACAAAGGCACCTGTTGCCTGGCAACAGAGCAGAGTAATCAGTGCTGCTTTGAAACTGCGTGACCCCAGCATTACTTAGCCCTGCCAAGCACCGCCCCTCCCAATACACACACGCACACACACACACACACACAACCGCAATCAAGAAAGCCAGGGTTGGTATTCTACGTTTCCAGTTCAAAGGCAAATGCCTAGGGAATAGCTGTTCTGGCAATAAAACTCTATGTACTTCCACTAGTTTTTAATGTAGCCTATAATACCATCTTGTTCAGGGCAACATACCTGAGTGATGGCCCTGAGGGATTTTAACTCACTCCAATATCTCATCCAGAGCCCTGACAATCAATGCTTGTTTCCTTGGGCAGGCACACAGCCAGGCCCAGCTAAGCCCCAGGAGGATGGGTATCTGTCCACAACCCACATTGAAGCTCTTCCAATCAGGAACTAAAGGGCAAAAAGGCCTGAGATCCTGTGCCAAAGAGTTTCAACTATACCCTTGATCTTGCCAAAGCCATGGCAGGTTAAAAAAGCAGAACACGGGGACATTGCTACTGTTGCTGCCTCCAATGCCATGACCATCACGAGCAGCAGCAGCACAGGGAAAGAAGGCATGGAAACTGCTGCCCTGAGGCGTGCATGGTGCATGGTGAGAATACCTGCTCCCAGTCTTTGATAGGATCTGATTGTCTCTACTGAAATGGAAGTCCATGCTAGACTACAAATTGTACTTAGTGTCTACATCTGAGGAATTATAAAATGTTGTCACTAATACAAAGTATCTTAGAGATTCAAATCACCCTGCAAAGTGTGTCAAGACTGACTGCTCTAGTCCTTCCAAATGG
Organism: Bramus lutescens; assembly: GCA_001685075.1. Lineage (NCBI taxonomy): Eukaryota > Metazoa > Chordata > Mammalia > Rodentia > Cricetidae > Bramus > Bramus lutescens. The sequence continues at coordinate 14,866 of LOEQ01001147.1, read as the reverse complement.
TTATTATTATTATTATCATTATTATTATTATTATATCATTGCAGTTTTAATATATGGTCCTGACACCACCCCATCAAAACCACCTCACACTCTTGTGAACACTTGACTCCTGGTGTGACCATCAGAGCTGCAGAGGCGGAGTCAAGACTCCCTCTGGCACATTCTCCTTAGAGCCTTCCCATAATTCTCTCCCATCATAACACCCGGGCTTAAGACAGCTTCGGAGGCATGGGGTAAAGCTCAGCCAGATTGTCTCAATCTTACCCAACCGCAATGAGAAGAGAAAACCTTGCTCCTTCTATCCTACAACTTCCCTCTGTGGGGAAGACAGCCACTTTTACCTCTGGCCACAAGGAAGCCAAATGAAGCAAAGGAAGAGAGCTAGGGACTGATTTGCTAGGATAGTCTTCAGATACAGACAAAGGCAACTATATAGTGTAGAAGAAAATTCCAAAAATACAAAGATTCATTATTGGATAAAAGGTGATCTGAGAAAAAAAAAAGAAGAAGAAGAAACTACTTGCAACTATAAAACTAAATAATAAGTCCTGGCAAACTGGGGATTACGTCACAGTGTACGGTTGGCCAACCACAATTAGAGTCGAATTTTTTCAAAGAGATACAGTGTCTGTCTAACACACTATGGAAAAGGCTGCTTTGAATTCCTGTGCTTTCCCAAAAGGCTGGCTCTCCTTCTGCCACCTACTGTCTTGTTTGCCTCATGGGTGGGGGTAGGCACACCTCTTTTTCATCCCTGTGACTAGTTCATTCCTCATCAATCAACCCAAAGGCTTCACAATACAGAATCCTTCCTAAGGTCCTGTGTAGTGATAGGGGAGCAGGCCTGCTTTTCGTCCCATCCGGCTCCTGGACGGCTAGCTTAGCCCCGAAATAACAACACACAAATTGTATTTATTTAAACA
>LOEQ01001147.1:0-13883 GCA_001685075.1 Bramus lutescens | reverse complement strand
CCAAGGCAGTTTCTTTATTAACCAATGAAAGTAATACATAGACAGATGGCCCTCCTACATCAGTCCTGCCCCCGTTGACAAGCCCTGTCCCCTGATCAAAGGCTCTGACTGAGCGCTTAGAGTGCATGATGTCATTGTTTATGGTCATAATCCGCAGTTATTCTGTGATGACCATTTCTCTACTGTCTATTCTCTGGGGCGGAGACCTGTAAGTTCCCAACTCTTGGCATTCTCTGGGGCAGAGACCTGTAAGTTCCCAACTCTTGGCATTTGGGGGCAGAATCATTTGATGTGGAAAGGGTCTTTTGCATTGCCTCTATCTCCAAGTTGCTAATGTCATTTCCAAACTTGAGGCGACCAAAACTGTCTCCTGACATCAGCAAATGTCACCTACAGGGGCAAAAGCACCCCCTGTAGAGAATTCCACTCCAAAACTCAAACTTGAATGTATGCCAGAGGTTTTCATTATACAAAGTGTCTTAGAGATTCAAATCATGCGGCAAAGTGTGTCAAAACTGACCGCTACAGTCCTTCCAAACGCATAACAAGCTCCCTGGTGGGGCTGCTGCCAGGAATTGTCTCTCAGGTCTTGGCTCCTAGCCTGCTGTGTGCTAGAATCAAATGGGAGGTACTAATACATTTCAACTAAGTTGTAATCTCCTGCGAGCAACCTTGTTTTTAAGGCTTCTTTATTGGCTCTACCATAGGGTGAAAAAACATTGCTTGCAGCTTTCAAACTCTTCTAGAACCCCAAGTTTTTGAAACAACTAAGAATTAAAGGTCGCTTCAGTAGGTATATTCTTTAATTTTACATTACTTGGGAGTCCCTCCTTGGTATCACCCAGGAAAGGGATGGGAGGGGGGACAGAATTGGGCAGCATAAAGCTTCACACCACTTTCTGTACTAGGGATTCCCCTATCACTCCTGCAAAGATCAGTCTGGGCACATGACTTGATGCTATGAAACAGTTAAGGAACTAGAATCCTTGTTTTTTCCTATTCCCTTCTTACTGTCTAGAAATGAGGCTGCGTCAAGATACCAGACTTACCTTCAAATAATGCCCAGGTCACTTTCTTTTTCTCAAGTGATGAATCTTCAGTAGCTTTGAGAGAGATCACTGAAAGCATAAAGAGACAGGACAGTGTGACACACAACACCTTACAGTCCTGACACATTATAATCTCCAATGGTACCAATGTCTCTTAAATTTACAATGTCCATATTAATAAAATTGCCTTAAGTCATAACAACCCAGATACCAAGAAGAAACACAGCAGCATACACACACCGCACAGCTGAGAAACCTGGGACATGAAAAAACAAAACAAACAAAAACCTGAGTTTAAAAGCCAGTAAATGGCAAGGCCAAAGTTCAGTTCAGTGAAAGCGTTGCCTGCCCCACATGCTTCAAACATAAAAATAGATCATCAATAGGGCTGAAACAGAATCATCATCTTCCATGGTGCGGTGCTGGGTGTTTATTTCCATACAGAAGCACCTGGAGTCCTGCATGGCAGGGGTCAGAGCTTGCACACCACTCTGTAGGTAAGACACTCTGAAGTACGACAGGCTCCTAGTCTTGAGATAATTTCGTCCTCTCCTATTTGTAGTAGGAGGCCGTTTGTTCGTTTCCCGCCCCCCGGCCCTGAAACAATCACACAGAAACTATATTATTTAAATCACTGCTTGGCCCATTAGCTCTAGATTCTTATTGGCTAACTCTTAAATCTTAATTTAACCCATCTCCATTAATCTGTGCATCACCACGAGGTCATGGCCTACCAGCAAAGTTTTAACATGTCTGTCTCCGGTGGAGGCTCCATGGATTCTCTCTGATTCTGCCCTTTTTCTGCCCAGCATTCAGTCCAGACCTCCCTGCCTACCTAAGTTCTGCCCTATTAACAGGCCAAGGCAGTTTTCTTTGTTAATTAGCAATCACATTCACAGCATACAGAGGGGAATCCCACATCACCTATTTGGTGGTTGATAACTGGATTTACTCTGCTTTCAGTAGAAAAAGTTGAGCTATAATATGTAAAACCTTGAACATCATCACAGACAACAACAACAAAACACATACAACATCAGGGACTGATCTGACTGTTCAATGGGACTTTCTGTGTCGACAGGAAGGTTCCACGTGTTACACCACAGCTACATGTGGCTGTGGAGCACTTAAAAACATGGGTAGTCTGACCAAGATATGAAATTGACAATTGGATCCAGTTTCGGTAATTTAGATTTAAACTCTCACACATGAAGAGCTCTAGACAAGAGAACCGAGGACTTGAATTTTGAAAAGGCAGGGGGATTCAAGTGGAATTACTCTGAGAGGTGAGCAATAAGGTAGGCATGGCCTGTATGTTCATTCATATTATTGCACTTCCTGTATGTTTCTGAGTTAGTAATGTCATGGATCTCAATTCTTACTTCCTAACCTCTTGTCTTTTTGTATCTTTATGGGATATTTGATTTCGAGGTGTCTTTTAAACAGCTAGTCTTTTCTTCACGTGTGTCTAATCTGTCGCAAAACCTCTTTATTCAGTCTTTCTTTTCCTTTATGGAATCTTCCAGCTCTGGATTATCCATCTAATTCTTCTTCACGCAGCCCAGTTCTCCAGTGAATCCTGCAGTTTCTCGCCTAATTTCCTACCCAAGTTCATTTCAACAGCCATGCCTGACAACGTCCAAAGCAATGTGACCCATGGTCTAGTTCTCCCATCTAGGTTTGGCTTTGACATTGTCCCAATGTGCCTGAGAATTTTTCCAAAATGAATGTCAGACATTGACAGAAAAAATTACAAATTATCTAGAAAAGTCTCCAGTTCCCCTAGAGCAAGATGGAGAAGACTGACGATCACCTTAACCCACTCAGGAATCGGATTGCTTAGGAGCTGTAATTTTAGTCTGGTCCATTTCTTGCTTTGGGTTTAGTCCCTCAGGCTCCCATAGCAGGAAGCCTGGACTGTTTGCCACAGTGCTCACATACCACAGTCAGGAATACCCCAAACTCATTTGCCTTTCATCCTGGCTGTGGCTTTCTCTGCAGCTCCTGCCGAGCAGCTCCAGACAGACTTCTGGAAGACTTGTGTGCCTGATGACTCGACTCCTCTGTAATCTTCTGGCCTTCTAAGAACAAATATGACAGCCAAGGTACAGAAGGTCATAAATAACTGTGCATGCAGCTGGACAAGCAGTTCAGTGGTAAAGAGCACTGGCTGCTCTTCCAGAGGAACCAGGCTCCATTTCCAGCACCCACGTGTCAGCTCACCACTGTCTGTAGCTCCAACTTCAGGGGACTTAACACCCTCTTCTGGCCTCCGTGGGCATCAGGCATGTGCATGGTACACAAACATAACTTACAGGCAAAATACTCACATACATAAAGTCGAAACTGTAAATAAATAAATGTGTAATTGGAGAACACACAGAGATGCTGTTTAGAAAGCAGAAATTCAGAGGGATTTCTCTCCCCTCCTAAAAGAAACTCCTGTCCCAGAAGAACCAAAATTCTTTAGAACAACTAGTTGTTTCAGCTTCACTTGATGTTTTTCTGGAGTAAGTAGACTGACTCTCTCTCTCTCTCTCTCTCTCTCTCTCTTTCTCTCTGTCTCTCTCTTTCTCTTTCTCTGTGTGTGTGTGTGTTAAATATATTATCCAAGTTCAACCTCTTCTTTCTGCTCATTATTTTTAAATCCAGAACTCCTGCACTCTACTGACAGACAGAGCAACCAAGATTCCAGAATTTAAAATAATAAGCATGTGTTTATTGAACTGTAGTAGGGTCTTAAGGGGTTGGTACATTTTAAGTGAAGCGGTTATGTGGGAAAGGGAGAGAGCAAGCTGGAATGGACGAAAGAACCGGTAGAGAGGAAGGTATAGGTGGAGACCTGAGCTTGATGGGGCTCAAGGTCCAAAGAAGCTTGATGTGCTGTCTATTCTGCATGTTATTCATGCACTTTGTACTCTTCAGCCTTCCATCCATTTCCTGAACTACCCTGAGTGGTTTTCACAACCTCAATCTTCAATCTACTGAGCCTGGGAAAGGGTGATACCACAGAGTCCAATGCAGACAGCCCTGAACAGGTGTTAAACACCCTCTGAATAGCTTAGCTCCAGGAGTTGAAAGATGGCCATCATGGCCCAGAGACTATCCCTCTATTGTGGTCCAGGAGTCAGCAGCACCAGTGTCTCACTCCAGTGTGGTCCAGGAGTCAGCAGCATCAATGTCTCACTCCAATGTGGTCCAGGAGTCAAAAGCATCAGTGTCTCACACCCGTGTGGTCCAAGAGTCAGCAGCATCAGTGTCTCACTCCAGTGTGGTCAAGGAGTCAAAAGCATCAGTGTCTCACACCAGTGTGGTCCAGGAGTCAGCAGCATCAGTGTCTCACTCCAGTGTGGTCAAGGAGTCAAAAGCATCAGTGTCTCACACCAGTGTGGTCCAGGAGTCAGCAGCATCAGTGTCTCACTCCAGTGTGGTCCAGGAGTCAGCAGCATCACCGTCGCACCTAATTCACAATGGCTGTGAGGACATGCACAAGACATGTACTCTATACAGGACAGAGTCAGCCAAGGTCCCAGGATGGGGGCAGGTCTTACCCCTATCTGAAGGGCTACTGGCAATTGATGTTTTCTGTGTTAGGGAGAGTGGGTTTTCTTCAGGGATGTGGCCCCTGAGAGGCTACCCATGCCCCCGTAGCTGGTCTCACATCCATGGATATCTGGGCAGCAATAAAGACTCAGTGGCTTTAAGAAGACCACATGAAGTTGGCATGTGAAAGCAATGGTGAGGACATACAGTAGAAATTGGAAGGGAGTGAATGGAGAGGTTGGTTTGATCTGAACATTATAGGCATGTATGAAATTCTCAAAAAAAATGAGTGGAAGAAATATTCTGGACATAACAAAGCATGCTTGTAACCCCAATGCTGGGGTAGATGGAAACTTGGGATCTCTGAAGCTCATTGGCCAGCTAGTCTAGCTGAATCCATGACCTTCAGGCACAGTGAAAGACTGTCTCAAAAACTGAAGGTGGAAAGCAATCAAGAAAAGACATCCAACACTGACCTGTCCTGCACATGAGTGCATCTGAGCACACACTTACAGTAACAAGTACAAAATGCTACACACTCATACATACAGTGTTTAAAACAGGAAATAAAGGATGTAGAGAGCCCATGCACACTAGCCTGAAGGATCCAACTGCCACTCGCAGGGAGTGGGGGCTCAGCTAAGTCACTGAAGTGTCCGATGCCTTAGTTTTTAAAGCAGCGGTGATGAATATTTGTGACAGCACAGGTGAGGATTATATGGGCTAGAATACACTGCGTGCTTCCAATTGTGTTCGAGATGTCTCTATCCACAGGCAGTCCAACCCATAAGAGCAGAATGTTGCTTTTATTGACTACTACCGTTCCCATGCCTAGAAGTGTTCTTTGCCTCAGAGTCCTTTACATGGAGTGAATGGAGAGTTGCCCAAATGGCCAAAATGAAAGTGTTCTTCCCTCCTGTGACTAACGCTGAGTTGAAATAGGTTTCCATCCATTTAGCCAAGGCAGGTGCCCAGAGAGCACCTCCATATGTCTTTCAGGGAAGGAATGCATGGTTCTGATTTGATCCAAGTGCAGGTCCTTCTGCCTCATGCATGAGAGCAGGAAGTCAATTCCACTTAGTACAACATGGAGACACATCTAAGAATTCTCATAACTGGGGATTTTTAAACTATGGCAACTCTCCCCTGCCTTCTCAGTCTAAGCAATTTGATGGGAAAAGACAGTCATTTTGCTTGGTGCCTGAAGACTAGCAACACTTATCTGCTTCTACAAGAGAGAAAAAAATGCATAGGAACCATGCCAGGGCTTCAGAAATTTCCCCAAGGTTCTGTTGTGCCTATCTTATTTCACTGTGAATCCTGCGCTATCTCAAGTGAATTTGACACAATGTCAAACTATGTGTCTGAGAACACAGACTGTAAGAAACTCCAGCTGTCTGATACAGCTTGTCTACAGCAAGGGCTTTGTTGTGGAGCCGCCATGGCTCTGATCCCTGCTCTGATGTCCCTCCCTCTGCGGCATATGCACAAGGCCTATAGAAACTGACCTTGACAATCTTTCCTATGAGCATGGAGTAAGAGGCCTCTCCAGGGTGGATGGGCTGAAAGAGAAGACCAATATTTGTAGATAGTACTTTGCTGGAGGCTGGCTATCGCTCAGTCAGTGGTCAAGAACATCTCAGTATATGTGAAGCCCTAGTTTGACTCCTCCCACCACAAAACACAGACATAGAAAGAAAATGTCACACGTGTTCCACCACAGATTATTTATGCTGGCCCAAGACATTTTGAAATAAAATGAATACTTGTCCAGTGAACTAGCTAACTATCAGAAGACTACACGATCTTTAGCAGAAGTCAGCAAGGCTGAGTACTTTGGCTATTGGTCTCCTCTCCTTATAAACCAGCTGTGCAGTCAGACAGGAGTGGTGGGGAGGGACAGCAAACAGCCCCTGTGTTCACATTGCTGAGATTTCTGTAACCTGACAGCCACTGGTAGGCTGTTTCGTAGCTGGGCAGAGACTAAGCATGCCTTGAGATGGCTTACCACTCCAGCTCCTTCAAGTGAGAGGCTTTTGCCAGCCCTACGTTGCAATTATTTATGTATTGTCTTTTCATCAATCCTGCCCTTATCCAGGAAAGTCAGGTGTAGGACCCAACCTCCTGGCCCTGCAGAATTTAGGGACTCTAGTTCCTCTGTGGACCTGCAGGAAGAGGGATGCAGAGATGGAAGAAAGCTTTCTCAATATAGCTACATCAGCCACAGAGAGGGCTTTGATCTACCCGACCACTATGCCTATTGGTTAGTTGGTTCAAAGATCACAGAAAAGGAGAAGAAACAAGACTGTTCTTCCCCAGTCAACTTCTGACTGCTGGCTGCTTTGTCATTGCCTTGGGACCTGGCACCAGCAGAAAATCCCTGTATATCTTCTCAAGGAAGCAGTGGCCCAGACAACTAAGCTGCCAGTTATTCTAGACCCTCCCCAAGAGAGCAGAATAGGAAGAAATCTAATAAGTTGTGAGATCCACCACACTGATGCCTCTCGGTGAGCTGCTGGCTGAAAGCAGCCACAAGATAAAAGAAAAAAAGAAAGAAAAGATTGCAGGAAGTATGTTGCAAGGATGGGGGAAAGAATTTTAGTGACATCCTTTGACAGGGCCTTAGGGAACCTGGCCTAAATAGGTCATCAACAGCCTTGAATCCTAACTTGAAAAGAAAGCCACAGAGATGTCCCTGGAAGGATGTGTGGGGGAGACCCACCTCAGCCTTTCTGTGTCTCTGCTTCTTGGCCAGGCTGACTAAAGCATTAAACTGCATTCTGCATGAGTGGCTCTCAAGGGAAGCTGCCTGGTCCCCAGTAGGCCAAGGCAGGAAACACTTAACATGCCAGGAAATCAACTGGTTCTTGAGAAAATGGAGATTCTCTGGCAGTGTCCCTGGGTTTCTGGGAGTGAGTGAGCGGAGGAGAACCTCTCAGAAGGGTCAGAGGCTCCAGGTTTCAGGACCCCACATGGAGAAGCCCTGCTGGAAGAGACATGGGAGCCAAGCCCAAGAAGATATGGGAGGGGAGGTTTAAGTCGTGGGGGCCTTGGGCCTTGGCCTCCTGTCCAGCTCAGGGCTGGACTTAGTACCCAAGTAGAACAATATAGACAATACCTCCTTAATACAGCCCAGGGACACCAAGAGTCACAGCACACAGGAGTGAGCCTGTCGCAATAGTGTGTTCCTAAGGATGCAGAATTCATGAGTCATGCACCATCACAGAAAACATACACAGTAGATCTTTAAGGAAAGTTACATCCAAAGAGCTGGGAGGGTATCTACAAGCAGGATACATCTCTGCCATGAGGAGATGTGAACACGGTTTACTCTCCTCAAACAGGGCCCCAAGGACCAACTCTACCCAAGCCTGTCTCAGTAAACCAGGGAATTCACTGGGACCACTTATCAGAGCATAGATGGCCTCAAAATAGTCACAACACAGGAAAGTCTCATCTATCAAAGATGACAACTTCCCTATGGCTTTATAAATTGAGTCCCCTTTAGTGAACTTTCCACTTCTTAGATACTTGCACTTCCCAAGACCACTTGCAGTTGGGGTAAAATTACGTACAGATAGGGGGTAAATGTAGGAGAAAGAGGCAGTCAGAACCTCAGATAAGGTCCAATGAGCCTCTCCATCGCTCCTTCCATGAGAAAATACAACCCTGGATATTAAGGGTCTCCTGTGCCAATAGCAGCTGCTCTTGTTGAGATAACAATGGATACTATGGTAGGACAGCCTTCCACAGTCTCCCGGAGAGAATGGACCTCCAGGCTTGGGCTCTGTAGGCATCCTAGTCAGAGAATCCTTCCTCCAGGGACTATCCAACACCTCAGTATCTCATTCCTGCTAAATGTACTGCCTTAAAATACATCACTGCCTACAGAGTGTGTTCCAGCCATGATGTCCTCTTGTATTATCTTCATCTTTGTCTTGTTCCTTCACTTTCTAGGATTCTCCTCGGTTATTTCACAGGAGTGAAGTGGTTCTAGAGTGTGTGCCTGGAGATCTTGGCAAAAACAAGAGGATCCCTGAAGACTGCGAGTTGGAATCAAGGCTGGGCAATATATCAAGTCTGTGTCTTAATAGAAAACAAAAGAATGAATGAATCAATTAGTCAGTCTATGATATGGTACCATACTGTATGGCATGGTATGGTATGACATGGTATAGTATGGCATGGTGTGATGTGGTATGGCATGGCATGGCATGGCATGGTGTGATGTGGTGTGGTGTGGTATGACATGGTATGGTATGGTATGGTATGGTATGGTATGGTATGGTATGGTATGGTATGGTATGGTATGGTATGGTATGGTATGGTATGGTATGGTATGGTATGGTATGGTATGGCATGGCGTGGCGTGGTTATGTACCGTACAGTGGGGCATAGTAGAGAAGTAAGCTACTCAAAAGGAACTGAAAGCAGGACCATGACATCATTACATGTTGGAACCATTGGGGAAGAGGTAAGGGCAGAAGCCCCATCCCACCCGAGCCTCCTTTCCTCTCTGAAGCCTCAGAAGCCATGAAGACCTAGCCACACATCTGCCCAGGGTTCAGGGTGCCCACGTGTGCTAGCCCTGGACCTACCCCTCATGGGCGTTTATTTACAGATTTCTACAGGAAGGAAGCAGGATTCATTAATCAGAGGATGATCCATAGCTTCTGCCAAGAAGAGCAGACGTCTAAGATCTGCTCCCTGGTATGTGAACCTTGTGAACGTGTACCCGGGGGGAGCAGATGCCACCCTGCCTGTTTCCTCAGACTGTATACTACACAGATCCATGTAAAGAAACATATGTAGGTGACCAGAAAATAAAGGAATGAATCAACAACTTTGCTCCCAGTTCAAAGTGAAGAGGCTCTCACTATTTGTCCATTTTCAAGGGCCCAATTCCCAAATGGAGGAACTGTTAAAATGTACCTGTGTTCCCACTATGTACAGTTGGACCCACAACATGGAGAAGGAGCCATTGACAAAGAGACTTCGGTGATAGGCTTGCCTGTCACTTCCTTTCCCCTTTGCTTCTGCAAGACTCAGTTCAGAGGCAGCCCCTCTGGTGGTTCTGACAGAGCCGGACTGTGGGAAAGACCACCGGGTGACCTGCCTGGGCCACTGTGATAAACACTGAGGCTCTGCTTTGTGCAAATTCAGCCCCTCTTGCCTTTTGCACTCAGACTAAGGCAAACTGTAGCAAACAAAACAAAGGATTAAAAATAAATAAACTTCCCAGGGTGCCAAGGCAGTTGCAAAGGAAGTTCACATTCCTCAAGGGAGCCAGCTACAGAACACAAGGGTCAGCATTTTGTACAGTTAGGGAGCGTGACTTCCTCACCCATGCAGCCTCTCACATGTCCCTTTTTTCCATTTCAACTGGGCATTTTACCTAAGAGTTTTAAATCATTCATTCACTTTTTACGTGCCAAATATGTTCTGGAACCTCATCTGTGCCCAGGGACAGAGTCACAGGTGAGTGACCTCAAAGCAGAATTGGCAGTGTGCAGAAATCCCTGGCCACGTTACCTCGCCAGACTGTCTGTTCATCACTGCCCACTCCCCTAACTTGCATCCCCTGGACTCCTAGAGTTTCTCTTCTTCCTGCTTTGGCCTGCCTGAACTGCCTTTGGTTCTGACATGCAGGGCCAAGCATTTCTGTTGAAGCCCTCCTGTGATCTCATATGCATCCCAGAACTGTATCCCTGCCTTCCTTCCATGTCAAGGACACCTGCTATACAGTACTGCCTTCTCATCCTGTCTCTTCACGCACTTCCTCTAGATTAGGAGGGTGTGGTTCAAGGTCAGCAGAGATGCTAGCTGTCTACTCTTTGGACACAGTGTTCCATGGACAGCTTCATAAATGAAAGCTTCCTACGTATTTGGGAGTTTGATATTTTAATCTCCTGATGTTTTGCAAGACTGGTGGTTGGCTTGTGGTTTAGTCCAATGAAGAATATGTCTGAGTGTTGTTTAAATTACACTCTGGTTGTCAATTTGCTTTTTCTGAGTGTCTGGACCTGTTGACACTGTAAACACCATGATGTGCGCTTGCTTAATTAAGCAGTAGCCCTAAATGTTCAGTAAATCTCATTCCTAATTATCTGTTCCATGTCTCTAGAGAGAAGGGATTTAGTTAACTTCTTCCATGGAAACCGGAAGTATCTGTTCCCTGTAGTGTGAAGTTCAAATCTAATTATTAAGTCCCCTCTCACACTGTGGAGTCAAATGTTCAGATGATAATTATGTTCTGATTTCATCTTTGCCCCCAAACATTGCATTTTTTTCTTGTAAATGATGCTCATGCTCTCTCTCTCTCTCTCAGAGAGAGAGAGAGAGAGAGAGAGACACTGTGTGTGTGTGTGTGTGTGTGATATCCGGACATGATTAATTCATTTATGTGTTCACATGTGGGCACACACACACACGCCCAGAGCTCATGTGGAGGTCAGAGGAAGACCTGGCTGTTGTCCCTGACTTTCTGTGTTGTTGAGATGGAATCTCCTGTTTGCCACTGTGGAAACCCAGGTAGCTGTCAGAAAGCTCCGAGGATTCTGCTGTTTTCACCTCTCATCTCCCTAGAGATGTGCTGGGGCACAGACTTCCCACTGGATGCAGTGTTCAGGTGGGTTCTGGGGGATGGAACGCAGGTCTTCACATTTGCCTGGCAAACACTCTACACACCGAGTCATCTTGTTAGCGCCACCACTAAACTTTTAAGGTCACAGCATTTTCCCACTGAAAGCTGACTTATGTAACCTTAAATCAACCAACAGTCTGGCTCCTTCAACTGTGCTGTTTGTGGTTACTGTAAAACCCTGGTTAAACTGCAGAAGTCTGCAGGTTGTTGCTGTTCTGAGCATTGCACTGTTGATGAAGGGAGCTTCTTCTGAACACAGGCAGAGGGAGGGGAAGTATTTCATCTCAAATGTTGGACTCCTCTGATGCTACGGGCTGCAAAAACTTGACTGAAAAACCACCAAAGGTCATTTTTTTCACAAACTCCAGAGGACCAAAGCCATTGCACTCTTCACAGTTGAACCTAAAGCCGAAGGCGATGCCTCGCATTCATACAGGGCCATCAGTATGCGCCTCGTAAGACCAGCCTCTCTAGCTTTTAAATGGTGACCACCGGATACAGCACTAGGCCTACTCTGGATCAGAACCCTATGGACCCTCGGACTTCGTTTTGGAAACACCACTGTGCACAGTTGAAGAAACAGCTCGAAGAAACAAGCACCAGAAAGCATGTTTCCAATGCAACTTCTTCACTAAGCCAACCACAGCTTCATGGACTGAAAGAGCAGATTCTTTCCCGGGGCTGTCCTTCATTTCCTTACCTTTATCTTTCATTTTTGGATTGTGTCTGTGTTTTTGGAAATGTGATCTCAGAGTTCATTGCGTGGTCTCACTAAATGTCACCCATACAGGGCCTGGCCCACTTGCCTGACTTCCTAGAGATGTCAGGCTAATTCATTCAAGCATAAAAATGACAACAGCTGACACACCGTGGTGTCACATGGCACAAGATCATATAATCGCTTTCCATTATCCCTTCATGGAGACAGCCTCCTGATGATGATCCTACATTGCTTAAGATTCATGTGCCCCCAATGTATTACTCTGCCTGCCTTCAAATTGAATCTCATTTTGTTATTTCCTGCCTGTGTTTTCTACCTCCCTGGAATCATTTCTATTATGCTGTACTCCTCGTCAATTTTTTAAAGCATTTCTCAATTTTGTATTTTCTGAAAATTCATTAGGGTGATATGAGCACCCTTTTTAAGGCCATTGGTAAAACAGCTAAGTGCACTCAAACCTAACATTGACCCTGATGTTTGCACAGGGTCAGCTGCACTCTGACACCATGCACCACAGAGGACACCTTAGTCCTAGTTCTCTTGAAGCAGGGTTTTTCACCCAGCAAGTGGCACATGGCACATGGCGCCTCACACTTTGCCTTGGCTTTTGCCTTCGCAAAGGAAAGATTCCATTCACACGTTTATCAGCTCTGATGGATTTTCTACAATAAGCCGAGCCTGGCTTCATGGTCCTCAGGAGGCTCAAGTGTTTACTCATCATTTCTGCCTATGGATTTGCATCACATCACACTAGCAACCTTTAGAGCATCCAGGAGCGATTGCCAAAATCCAGCACATGATTTCCTGACAGGGCCCCTTGTCTATTTCCCCGCGTTTCAAAATCCCTGATCTCTGTCACAGCTTAATAATTTTCCACTGAAAATGTAAAACAGCAGCTCTGTTAGCAAGGGCTTACTCCACTAAACTGCTACTTATTTCATGCACACAGGCTCCAGGGTCTGGCCCGACCTAGGGAAGAATTACAGGCACAGACACAGAACAAAGTTAGGCAAGGGGAGCTGCAGCTGCAGTTATTGGGGTGTGCAGATCGTTTGTTTGGATTGTGACTACTCACTGCTGTTGCTCCCATTTTTATTGTGCATGATATTCATAGTGCATTTAACAAGCACAGGAATCCACCACCCACAGGATGCAGCATGGGTGTGAGTAGGGCGGGGTGAAAGTTACGCAGTCTGTCCCTGTATATCAGCTTTCCCTAGTTCTCCCACTCAAAGAAGCAAACCAGAGCCCAGTGATATGAATGGTGCCGTGATATCAGACCCGACTGCATCATGAGACACATAAATACTTTGGATACTACTTAAGTGCCCTACACCATGGGCATGAGCCTTGGTTGTTGTGCTCCAGTAATATCCATGGCTTTCATCTACTCAAAGGCCTGGACTGGGCTTCCTAGCAATGACCCTTTACAGCCAGAAGACTTCCTATTCTCCTCCCTCCCCTTCCAACGGGGAAAAAACTCTGTCCTTTCTGTGGGATGGCCACTCACAGGCACAGAAGTAATTATAGCTAAGAAAGATGGGAAATCCTAGAGAAGAGGAATGCCAGATGGTTGAAAGTGTGTGAATGTCACTATACCTGACAAGCTTTCTCTCTCTCTGACAGACTTAGAGAACGGATGTCTAGCTAAGGACTTTAGAAACTCCAAAGGGAAAGGTTCTCCAGGACAATCCCAATGATCTTTCTGGTGAGTGGATTAGTAAGGATCACAGATATCTCAAATCTGGCTTTTTTCCTAAGGCAACTGAGTCTCTAACAGTCTCTAATAGAAAATGTGATCAGGATGGAAACCCAAACAGAGAAGTTAAATTCATAGTAGAATTTTACAAAAAGGATGCAGGCAAATGGTTTAAAGTACTGGCCACTGGGACACAGATTAAAACACACACACACACACACACACACA